>JAKSZT010054458.1:34042879-34157241 GCA_026826555.1 Tolypeutes matacus
GGTTGTTGGCACCTCTCTTGGCAGAGTCCAGTGACGGCTCCCAACATGTATCTAGCAAAGACTATCCCTCTGTTTTGCACTAGATTCCATCTACTTGTGTCCATGCAACGACATTGTTCTTGGAATAGTCTCCTTTTCTGCAGAAGTCAGCCTCCAAGACTGTTCCCAAACATTTTTGCCTCCTTTATCCATGATAGTCTCTTTTCCCTTTAAATCCAGGTGGTCCTGTGTGACCAATAGAATGTTGCAGAAGTGATGATGTGTGTCTTCTGAGGCTAGCTCATAAAAGACAATGAGACTTTCACTTCAGGCTCTTGGATTACTCACTCTGGAATGGAGTATCGCCATGTCATGAGGACATAGTCCTATGAAGAAGCTCAGGTGAAGAGAACTGAGGTTTATTACTAGCAGTTAGAACCAACTTGCCAGCCACACAAGTGAGCCACCATGGATTTGGCTCCTCCTGACTTAATCACGTCTGACTGCAACCTTATGAGAGACCCTGAGCCAAAATGTCTAGTGCAGTTACTCCCAAATTCTTGACCCACAGAAACTGTGAGAAAATAAATGTTTAGTGTTCTTTTAAGCCACTAAAATTTAGGATAATTTATTATATAGCAACAGATTACTAATACATCTCCTGAGATCAAAATGCTACAGTGTCTCCCTATTTCCCTCTGAGGAAAGGCCAAAGTCCTCTCCAATGTCCCCAAGGCCTTCCACATCCTGCCCACCCTCATTAACTTTCTGGCCTCATTTTCTACCACTCCAATCTCTCCCTTACCACCTCAGCTATAGTCGTAATTACCTCTTTGCTATTCCTTAAATATGCTTCAGGGTTTTTATACTGGCCATTCTCTCCTACCCCACCTCCTTAGGTTCTGTGCTCAAATATATCCCTTTCAGTGAGGCCTTCTTGACTATCTTTTCAAAAATGCAGTTTCTCTACACAAACTTACATCCCACATCCATTCTCTCTTTCCCTTCCTTTGTTTTTTTTACAAGCTTATGGTTCTGAGGCTGTGAAAGTGTTCAAATCAAGGCATCATCAGGAAATGCTTTCTCCCTGAAAACCAGCTGCAGGCGATCATGGATTCCTCTGTCATATGGCAAGGCACGTGGTGGCATCTGCTGTTCTCTCGCTTCTCTTCTGGGTTTTGTTGCTTCCATTTTCTGGCTTACTCTTCTTTTCATTTGAATTTCATTCTCTTATAAAGGACTCCAGTAAGAGGATTAAGATTCACCCTAAGCCATGCCTTACTGAAGTAGCCTAATCAAAAGGCCCCACTTAAAATATGTATACACCCACAGGAATGGATGAGCTTTAAGAACATGATTTTCTGGGGTCCCTATAGCTTTAAATCATCACATTATCTTAAAATAATCACAAATTTAAAGTAATAACAACATTGTTTGAGCAGATAGCACAAAGAGGTCCCACATATTCCTCTGACATCTCACCCCTCCCTACCCCCACACAGTTTCCCCTATTACCTACATCTTTCATTAGTGTGAGACATACGTTACTATTAATACATGATTATTAGTTGAAGTCCATAGTTTACAGTAAGACTTATTCTTTGTGTTGTTCAGGTTTATGGGTTTTGACAAATGCACAATGTCGTGAATCCACCATTAGAAGATCACACAGAGTAGTTTCACTGCTGTAAAAATCTCATGATTCACCTATTCAACCATCCACTACTGCCCCCAGAACCTCTAGCAACCATTGATCCTTCTACTCTTTCCGTAGTTTTGGCTTTTCCAGAATGTCATATAGTAGGAATCATAGTATGTATACTTTTCAATCTGACTTCTTTCACTTAACAGCATGCATTTAAGATTCCTCACTGTCTTTTTGTTTTTATTGCTGAATAATATTCCACTGTATGTGTATCCACAGTTTATAAATTCTCCTATTATGCACATGATTGTCAAAACCAGAAGCAGCTTTTTTCATAATTGTCAAACCAGGTTTATTGTTAACAAATTCCTTCAGCTTTTGTTTGTTGGAGAAAAGTCTTCATTTCTCCTTCACTTTTGAAAGATATTTTCACTAGATACAGAACATAGATTGGTGTTTATTTCTTTCAACACTTTAAATATTTCACTCCAATCTCTTCTTGTTTGCAGTAAAGTCTGCAAGAGAAGTCCAATGTAATTCTTATCCTTCCTCCTCTATAGGTAAGGTATTTCTTTTTCCAGCTTTTCTCAAGATTTTCTTTGCCTTTGGTTTTCTGTAGTTTGAATACAATAAGCCTAGGGGTAGAGTTTTTATATTTATTCTGCTTGGTGTTCTCTGAGCTTACTGGATATGTGGCTTGATGTCTGTCATTAACTTTAGAAAATTTTCAGTCATCATTACTTCAGATATTTCTTCTGTCCCTTCCTCTCTCCTCTGTCTGGTATTCCCATTACATGTAAGTTACACCTATTTTATAATCCCCCCCACCCCCATCCCCAGTTCTTGGATATCTTGTTCCTTTTGTTTTGTTTTCATTTGTTTTCTCTTTGCATTTCAATTTGGGATGTTTCTACTGGCATTTCTTCAGTCTCACTGATTTTTTCCTTGATTGTGCCCAGTCTACTGATAAGCCTATCATGGCATTCTTCATTTCTATGACAGTGTTTGTGAATTCCAGCATTTCCTCTTGATTCTTAGAGAAGCCATCTCTTTGCTAACATTGCCCCTCTGTTCTTTCATGTTTTCTACTTTTTCCATTAGAGCCCTTATCATCGTAATCATAGATTTTTCAATTTTTGATATGTAATTCCAAAATCTCTGCCATATCTCAGTCTGGTTCTGATCCGTGCTTTGTGTCTTCAGACTGTGTTTTTTCTTGCCTTATAATACGCCTTGTAATTCTTGTTCTTGAAAACCAGACATGATATATCAGGTATTAAAAATTGAGGTAGATGGGCCTTTAGTTTGAGGTTTTATTTTAGCCAGCTAAGAGTTAGATTGTATTTCATGTTTGATATATCTGTATGAGTCAGAGTCTTTTAATTTCTTCTAGTGTTATTGATTTTTTTCTCCCCTGTTATCTTTGAATTTCAACAGAAATTCCTTCTTAGTCTGTGCCTCGCAGCTCTCTTAGTTAAGATTCACTGCTATGATATTGAAGCGCTGTTGATTTGGTAGTAAGGTACTGGGGAGGGGAAGTATTCTATAATCTTATAATCTTATAATTAATTCTGCTTTTTAAAAAATTAGGCAAGAGTTCCTTGGCTATGATCTTCAAAAGAGTTTCTTAATTTTTATGTTTTTAACTTCCCTTTATGTCAGGAAGGCTAGAGAGGGTTCAAATTATCTAACTGACCTTCCCCTAAGTCAGATATACTTTGATAAAGTGATTCCTTGAGGGCATGCCTTTAGTTTGGAAATCAGAATGCTCTGGATATATTTCAAAGGGGTTACTTGCCTTTGAAAAGGGATCCCACCCTCTCCACTCTTCCCCTCAAAGCAGGAAGGGATTTTTCTCCTCCCATCTTCAATCTGAAAACCAAGTGGAGCTCCCTGAGGTAAAACTCATGAAAGGGGGTTGGAGGGAAGGAAGTATTGCCTAGGGCAGTCATAGAGTTTTCAACTTTCAAGTTAGTCTATACTAAACCACTGAACATTCCTACCCACTACTGGCTCCAGCAGCTTTTGCTCCTAGTAAAATGTCAATCTCAGTATTTGTCTGTCTCTCCAATTTTCAGGGTGGTGCTTTGCCCTATGATCTCAATTCTCTAATGACTCTAAGAAGAGTGTTATTTTCAGATTGTTTGACTTTTTTTTGTTCTGACTCTGGGGGTGACAGCTTCCAAGTTCTTCATATTTTGGAGCAAAAACAGAAGTCCTCACAATTGCATTAACATTACATATTTTGACCACATATAAGGATGAGGTAAACAGGTTCTATTATTGCCATTTATATAGAAGGAAACTGAGGTTCAGAGAGATCAAGTGACTTTCACAAAGACAAATGGATAGTAGGTGAAACTAAAATTAGAACCCAGGTCTTCTGGTACCTTTCAGGACTCTTTCTATTACAGGTCTTTATGTTTAGGTATTCATGCACTAAGAAAACAATTTTGTAAGCAGAGGGTCACACATGTTCAGGTTGCCTCTGCGGCACAACATGAAAAGTGCTAAACTGGGATATTCAGCAACAAATATCCTCAAGCCTGTCTAGGCTCCCAATTTACTTTTAGATTTTAGGAAATTCACAATAATGTGAGCCCTCAGCTTCTCAATCAAAAAATAGGGGGTTTGAACCACATGACTCTGAGCACTCTTGTAGTCATGAAGTGAAACAATTCTAGGTTGGATTTAGGTCCTATATTTTAGAAGAGACAGAGTTTGTTTATATAAGTGTGTGTGTGTGTAAAGGGAAACTTATTTCTTCAAAATCTTTCTGAACTCCAAAATTAATCCTTTCCTTTAATTGAGAAGGCTACCTCTTAGGTCTTTAAATGTAATGATATTCTCACTTTCACATCTGCTTATCATACACTATAATTTATGATGTGAATAATGTTTAAAGTAGGACTTCCTTCCAGGAAACCTCATCTTTTGACATTTCTTTTGTTTCCTTATTATGAACTGTACAACCCTTAACAACCACTGGATGGTCTTGGCTAAATGTCACTTCCTCAGAGAAGCCTTCCTTTAACTGTTAGACTAGGACAAAGCCCAGCCCTTTCATATCATTATTCACACTTGTCCTTATTTGTTCATGTCGATGTTCCTTGCTGTACTGGAAACAATGGAACCTACACGAAAGCAGGACTTTTGCTGCATGCTCACTGCTAACAGTCTACAACAATGTGGTCCAATAGAACATTCTGTGATGATAGAAATCATCTATACTCTGCACAGGTGGCTACTGAGCATGTGAAATGTTGCAAATGAACTTGATTCTGATGATTCCTCAGCCACATCCCCAGTGATTATTTTGTTTCAGTTGGTGTGGTATGGGGCTCAGATTTCTGTATTAAAACAAAAAAAATGCACCTCCCTGGTGACTGTAATGTGTAGCTAAGCTTGAGGGGCCTAAAACATATAAGCTTTCAGTACATATTAGGTAAATATGCAGATAAATGGCCTGAGTTCATTTAAAAAGGATTTACCATTCCAAGACCAAACTTGTGATGTCACAAGTGGTGTTAGTGACATCAGTGGTTTCCATGAATTCACTGATCCTCCAGAGGAAAAAATAAGCTTTAGATAATCTCTTACAACTGTTTTTTTGTTGTTTTATTCACATACAGTACAGCTAACACTAGATCTGTGACATTTAGAGAAGGTGACATGCTCAGAGTTCCCTGAATAATCACTTCTTAAAATGCAGAAAAGCCTTTCTAGTTTGCCACTTGATTGACAAAAGATCTGCGGGCTCTTCACCTGAGTCACAAGGCAATTCACTCCAGTACTGCAGCTGACAGGCCCCGAGCTAAGGCGTCCTGGAGCCCTCCCCTCTCCGCCGCCCAGCCTTTAATGATCCCTACTGAAAATAAAAACTGGCTAGGCCGCCTCAGCGAGCAAAGGGAATGAAGAGGCGCTGGCTTCCCACCCGCGCGTAGGAGGCGGATCTCCAGTCTGCTGAGCGAGAGTGAGTTTCGGCCGCCGCCAAACAGAGCCAGGTGAGTACAGCAACGCAAATGAAAATTAAGAGCCTTCGCAGAGTGTTGTCTCATGATTTTTCAAAACATGTCCATGGTTAAGAAAAATCTCCGCTCGGAATTTAAGCACTCATAGTTTTAGCCCAGACGGTGGCGGAGCTTGCCAGAAGACTGAAGACATAAATTAACCTGAAATTAAAAATGAAATCATAGGGGAGCGGGTATAGTTCAGCGGTTTGAGTGCCTGTTTCCCATACAAGGTCCGAGTTCAATCCCTGGTGTCACCAAAAATAGATTGATGAAATTCAACCTAGGGGAAAAAAAAAAAAAGAAATCTTAGTTGAAGTCGAACGAGCCGTGCTGATCAGAACAGCCTAATAAAAAGGTCTGTATAGAAGTTTAAATTCGTGAAATTTAAATTAGTAAGAAAAATTGATAAAGGAAAAATATTTACTAATATGAGGATGAAATGAAGGAAAACTAATAAAATAGGAAAATAAAAAGAATGAATATAAAAGATCTGTGGAAGCTTGAGAATAAACATTAAAATAATGTTTGATTTTACTTAAAAGTAGTTTGAGAAATAACAAATTTGGTATTTTTTTTAAAGGTAGAATAATGTGCCAGATAACATATAGTTTTCCTTTACTGCAAAAATTTGATTGATTTAGAAAGAGCTAGACTCTTCTTTAAAGAACCTTTTACTTCAACTGCCCTTATATAATTGGAAGGCTAGCTAAAGTATTGCCAATCCACTTGAATTTGTTCTTTCAGTCTGGGGAGAAATCTGAGAGGTTGAGAGTTTTTCGGCAAAATAATTTGCCACTTTTGAAATTTAGGCATTCTCTTCTTTTCTATGCATTTACAAACGTTTTGTTTTGCTTTGTCTGCTTGTTTTTAATTAAAATGGAAAAAAGAGGTTTCTTAGCTAATACCTAATCATGTGTCTTTTTAGTCACATGATATCCTTCCCAGGTATCTCCTGTACCTTTGACCTCTCTTAGCAGCAACCCACCAGCATGATTCTGGTTATTTATTCTAAACCCTGAAGCAATAACTGATTTGGCCACTGCAAGACTAAACCTTTCTTTGAGCCTAACAGTAAAACTATTATTTTTTTTTAACTTTATTTTGTACATTTAATAATTGAAAACATAAACAATTAAAAACTAAAAAGTAAATACAGATGAATAAATATATACATTTCTCAATTAAATGTAATGGATACATGTAATTTTTTTTTTTTTTTTGAATCAAACAATATATTACGCAATATATTTGGTTCATAGTAATGCATTCATACAGTATTTGTCCTTTTGTGTCTGGCTTGCTTCACTCAACATAATCATTTCACACCTATCAGAATGGCCACTATTAAAAAGACAGAGAACTACAAGTGTTGGAGAGGATGTGGAGAGACAGGAACACTTCTTCACTGTTGGTGGGAATGCAGGATGGTACAACCACTATGAAGGACTGTTTGGCAGTTCCTAAAGAAGTTGAATATAGACTTGCCATGTGACCCTACAATACCACTACTGGATATATACCCAGAAGAACTGAGAGCAGTGACACTAACAGACATCTGCACACCGATGTTCATAGCCACATTATTCACCATTGCCAAAAGTTGGAAACAACCCAGGTGTCCATCAACAGATGAGTGGATAAACAAACTGTGGTCTCTTCACTCGATGGAATATTATGCAGCTGTAAGAAGAAATGAAGTCATAAAGCATATGGCAACATGGATAAAACTATTATTTTTTATGAAATAGCGTCACTGCATCAATGTTTAAATATACCTCAGTGTCTCTTTTCCTCAACTGCATCCCCATGAAGGATGTTTTCTTACCAGGACTTTTTTTTAATGAAAGTACACACAATTTCAAATACATATTTTATTTATTAAATTTTTGGCTGATTTTGAAATTATGTTTTCAGTTAAATTGTCCATAATAATGCCAAATACTGATATATATTTTGTAGGTAGTTGTATATTTATTATTCTCTTCAAGAACACATAGGAAAAATACATGGAAAAATGAAACACTTTTAAAGTACATATTTCTCATTATAAAGTAAAATAAAAAGGGAGTGTGATTTCAGATGTACTTTATTCATGAAGCTATCACTATTACATCAAATTTTGAAGGTGTGAAAAAGACTGGAATATCCTAAATTCCATTCTAGAGGTCTTAGATGGTGAGGTAAACTAAAGGTTAACATGCAAAATGTGAACATAAACTCCTGTGGTAATTGACTTGTTTTTTATTTTTCTTGTGTGGCTGGTACAACTAAAAAATGGTGAATTGTTCGGTGGCCTTTTCCAAATCTTATCTTATGAAAAATGGCTGATTTTTGGCTTTTTGTGGTTTTGGTCCATTTCTTCAAAAAGGAACCTGACCTTTTCAAAAAGTCTAGCAGTACTATCCAATACAACTTTCTGCTATGATGGAAATGTTCTATAATCTGTGCTGTCCAGTATGTTAGCTCGTGACCACATATAGCTATTGAGCACTTGAAATGTGACTAGTATGACTGAGGAACTGAAATTTTTTCCTTTAATTTTAGTGACAGTTAATTATCCGCATGTGGCTAGTGGCTCCTGTGCAGAGAGCTGACTAGTTGCATCACAGTGTTCCGATGGCTGATAATATTATGCAACATTCACTGCTGATCTTGTACTTTAGGAAATTCTTGAAGCAAATTTTCCATCTGTTCAGCTTTTTAAAGAACAAAAAGATACAGAGATTCATAGACTATTTACAATATTCACAAGGTACTCCTGACGAAGAGAAGTGCCTTTACCTTTACGGGATCTTGAGGATATAGCAGCAATACATATACCCTGAATGTGCCTTTAATCTCACATCTGAATATAGCAAAGGCTTTTGCTTTAAGGCACTTGATAGTTATGAAAGTCTTTTTGTAGATGCTCTCTCATTTGATCTTCACAACAACCCATTGAAGTAAATAGACTTTAGTTCAGATATCTTTTCATGATACTAGCCCACCTACACAGAAGTTTCTTATAATAAAAATGTATCCAAATCTTGAAAGAAGATAGATTTTCAAGCTCTGAATGCAAAGTTAAAAAAAAAATTGTAGTTTAGGAATTAAAAAGAATTTGTTGATGGAATAAATGAATAAGTGAACATGCAATGTGAATGTAATATAAAATTTCATAATGTCCTATCCCTTTATCTGTAAAAAGGAATCATACCGTATTTTTGAAAAGGTCAGTAAATATCATGCATTGATTACCATTTCTAAATTGTTACATTTTTATTTCTTTTATTTCAGAAGCTCTTGAAAAGTACATCCAGTCTCAAGTGAACCAGCTCACTGTCAGGCAATACAAGAACCATGAGCAGTAATGGAACAGATCTAACCACTGGTTTCATCTCTTCTTCTGTAGCTATCATTTTGTTTGGCTCAAATTTGGTGCCACTTAAAAAATGTGATACTGGCGATGGTAATTATTTTTTCCTTCTTTGTTAATCTTAAATTATTTTTAAATGTGAGTTGCTGTTTTTTGGTTGTTTCTTTTTTTGTCATTTAAAAATAATTACAGAAATAAATTTTGTGGACCCTGATGAATATAGCATAAAATAAATATTTTGATAATGCCATGCCAGTTAATCTGACAGTCAGTATTTTAGTTTCTTTGGCTGCTTAAGCAAGTATCAGGCAATGGGTTGGCTTAAACAATGGGAATTTAATGGCTCAAAGTTTTGAGACTAGGAAAAAGTTCAAATCAAGGCATCATCAAGGTGAGGAAGACAGGCATTCTGGGGCTGGCTGCCGGTGATTCTTGATTTGGGACTCCTCTGTCACATGGCAATGTAGATGATGGTCTCTCCTGGCCTCTCCCTTCTCTTCTGTGTTTCAGTGACCTTCAGCTCTTGCTTCCTGTGGCTTTCTCTCTCTCTGTCTCAATTTCATTCTGCTTATAAAGGACTCCAGTAATAGGATTAAGACCCATCCTGACTGAGTTGGGCTACACCTTTACTGAATAACCTCATCAAAAGGTTTCACTATGATCTTACTTTTTTGTCTGAGGTAAAGAGCCATTTTTTCTCTCCCCTCGACTATTTGATGAGAAATAGGTAAAAATCTTCCAATGTTAGAGAGTCAATAGTGCTACATTGAGTTCTCCCAATATTGATTATTTCTTTATCCTTGCTACTCCTAAATTTCTAATGGTACAAAAATCTTAGAAAGGTATAGATATCTCATATCACCAGGTGATGTTCAGGTAACTGGCAAATGGCAACCTGGAGCATAGAAAGTAAAGTAACCCTGACCTTGAAGGTTAGTTCACAGGTTTTTAATATCTGGCTCATGACAGGTATTAAACTCTAATTGTATGACATTTTTGTGGCAGTAAAATAACTATTTTTATCCCAAATGTGGCATAAATGATCCCTAATGGTTTAAATCACTATTATGCTATTCTGCAGTCCTCAATTTCATATTTTTGTGGGGAACAGCAATAAATGTATCTCCAGAATGAAAATATACACTTGTTGGTCTTACCAACTGTTTTTACTCTTTGATTTGTTTTAAAGGCATTGGAGTCAAAGAACCTGGATTTAAATTCCAGTTCTACAAACTACTAGTTCTTTGGACAACTTGCTTAATCTCTCCCAGAATGAGTGTCAGTATCTTTGCATTAAGGATAACTACATTGCAGAATAATTAAATGAAATGTGCAAAGTGCCTGGCATATAGGCACTCAATAAATTACTGCCATTTATAAAATAATACTTCATTAATATTCATACACATTGATTTAACCAAATCAGTTTAATCCACTGACACCAAGTCCTTTGATTTCCAGGAATGTTTCTTCAGTGGGTTCTTTGTGCTGCTATATGGTTGGTTGCCTTGGTGGTCAATCTGATATTACATTGCCCTAAGTTTTGGCCTTTTGCAATGCTTGGGGGCTGCATTTGGGCAACAGGTAATATACGATATACCTTATTCTTTAATCTTTTAACACTATGATCAAAATAACTCTTGTTCACAAAAGAAGGGAATAGCACAAAGCAGTAATTCTGTTATACATTGTGGAAATTAACTATCTAGTTTCTTTCAGATGTTCAATAAATGTTTTTGGTGCATTTTTTTTTTTTTTTTTTTTTTTTTTTACTTTCCTCTTAATGACTTGCCTCTAAGTGCTTGGTAGAAAATTACTATAGTAAAAATATTTCAATTACTCTCTCTTTGTCCAAGCATAACTGATATTGTTTTAAGTGTTCTGGTCTACCTTTCTCTAGGATGTCTATCAGAAAATACTTTTTTAATTAGGTAGTCTTTCCAATAGAATTTAAATCTTACCTCATTTATACTTCAATATGATTGTTTATCATGTCTAATGGGGAAGGGGCAGAGAAAGCATCCATTCATCCAGAAAATCATTATAACCACCAGAGTATTTATTCTCACCCTGTGTTGCACTGGGATTAAAGGACAGGAAGGGTTTAATTTGAGAAATGTTTCATATGTGAATGCTGTAGCTCATAGCGACTTATGTGGGGAGTAGAGGAAAGGCAGAAGCTGATGATGATGATGATGTAGGATTTCTTTCCTTAGTGTTTAGGCAGGTGGTGGTATCATTGACAGGTGTAAGCAAAACACCCGAATTGTCAGTGAGCAATAGCAAAGCCTGGGACCACATTGGGACCAAAGACTTCTGTCAGTGATTGGCCCTGGTTTGACTCTAAGAGGATGGTCATTTTAAAACTATGACTAATGTCATCATTGACGGCTTCTGTGAAAAGTCATAGAAGAGACAGAGACCTAAGTTAAGGATGAAGAGCATCTGGGCAGTTAGGCAAGCAGCTAATTCAATAATCTGTAGGGGTTTGCCCTAGGCCCAGTTCTTTTAGCAATCATAATCAGGAATTTAATACCAAAGAAATGTGGTTATTTTATCTAAAAATGAGGAACTGTACTTTGTGTTAAATTTGTCCAAATCTGCTAAGCCTCAGTTGAAGTTAGATTAAAAACTAATTCAACCTATAGATGCATTTTCTGTATTGGAAATAACACTTTTCTTTTGTATGTTACATCTGCAGGGAACATTGCTGTTGTCCCAATTATCAAAACCATTGGTTTAGGCCTTGGAATCTTAATCTGGGGATCATTTAATTCATTAACTGGCTGGGCAAGCTCAAGGTAACACAAATAAAACTATTTCAACTAAACTTCCCTGTACCATACTCTATATAAGGCAAGTGACCAGAGATTATGTTTACTGAGAGGAATAAAATTTCATTCTTATTCTCACAGAGATTACAGTTATAGGAACACATAAAAAAATATGTGCCCTAAGTTCTAAATAAGTGATCTAGACATTTGATCAAGATATGGTAAAGATTTATTTCTAGGGAATAGAAGTAGGGAGGAAGAAAGGGAACTGATGTTTCCTTTCCCTTTCAATTGACAATTTTTTGGACATACTGTATATATCATTTTCATCTCATTTTCACAAATATATGAGGTAAGTACTAAATTAATAAGAGAACTGATGAACAAAGAACAATTTGCTCAAAGTTACAGAGCTAATAAGCCAAAGTTCAAACCCAAGTCTTCCAGTTCCATAGTACATGTTTTCCTCTAGAGCAGTTTCAACAAATTACCACCTACGGGACTAATCTGACCTTCCAGCATATTTTGTAGATAAAGTTTTATTGGAAGACAGCTAAGTTCGTTCATTTAAGTATTGCTGATGGCTGCTTTTACATTACAGTGTCAGAGTCTAGTACTTGCAAGAGACTTAACAGTCAAACTGAGCTTGGGAAAATGAGTAGAATGAAGGCAGTTTCTCTTACCTTACTTTTTGAACCTCCCCTCTAATCCTGCTCCACTTCACTCCACTACCCCCACAAACATTACACCAACTTCAATTACAAAAAAAGAAAACTAATATCCAATACATTCTTTCTTCACCTTTCTTTCTCTCCCCATTCCTTGCCCCGCTTTTAAAAAAATTCTATTTCTTTCTTGCTTCCTTTTCTCTGGCCCCTGGATGGTTCTCAGTGATTGTTGGTAATGATCACTACATTGTCAAGGCATGGAAAAAAAAGAATTTAGATTGATGTCAAAGAGTAGGGACTTTTAACCACAGAGTTACATAGAAGTCTATTTAAGTACTGTACAAGATTGCCACCAATTAACTATATTCAATTAACTGCTTGATTTATTGTTTTACTCCTTCTTCCTTAGTCTTTTTTTTTTTTTTTTTCAAAGATTTTATTTATTTATTCATTTATCCCCCCCTTGCTGCTTGTGCTCACTGGGTCAGCCAACCACGCCGTGCGGGCGGGCTTGCCTTCACCAGGAGGCCCCGGGAACCAAACCCGGGGCCTCCCATATGGTAAACGGGAGCCCTACTGATTGAGCCACAGCCGCTTCCCTCTTCCTTAGTCTTAATAAGAAAGGGACTCTCACAAATTCTTTGATAGACATTTACTCATTTAATCTTTATAACAACACTACGAGGTAGGTACAATTATTATCCCTATTTTAAACATGGAAAATTGACACATAGTGAATATAAGTAACTTATCCAAAGTCACAGTAAGACCTAGGATTTGAACCCAGGAGTCTGGTCCCAAGTCCATGCCATTAAATTAGATTATGATTGAGCACATTTTCAACAATATCTAATTTGATGTTACTTTTTCAATTTCCAGGTTTGGCTGGTTTGGAATTGATGCACAAGAAGTTTCCAACCCTCTGCTAAATTACATTGGAGCTGGGCTATCAGTAGTAAGGTACACAGCCCTTTCTAATTACTAGCTATTCTTCCAAACATTTAGGGTGCTTTTTAAAGGTCCTTATGTACTTATATTTTTAAAGCTGTATTTTATAAAATCTACATGATTTTTCCTCCGATTCTTCATTTACAATGACAGAGTTGGCTTTAGAGGACAGAAAGTGCTAGATCTGGAGTAAGGAGTCCTGGAGTCCTGGCTTTGTTGTCAAAAGCTGTGAAACCCTGATAAAATTCTCTAACTGCTTTGAACTTGGTTTTATTTTCTGTAATATATGGAAAATCATAATGCATAGCTTCTAAATTAGAGTCAAATGGTATATTAATTTTCAAACTAAAAAATGCTGTGCAAATAATGTTATGCTGGCTTCCTGATGCCCCTGGATTAACTCTTAATTCTCTCTTGCACTTATTACTCACTCTTTTCTACCCAGCTTCCACTACCCTGTCCCCTCACTCACTCTTCTTAACCCAGATCTGTAACCACTTTCTTACCTGTGAAAACACATACTCTCTTGAATACCTACTTTGGGATGTATCTGTGTCTAATTTGTATATATTATATGAAAGGATGAAAATGATTTCGAATCTCTATATGGCAATGTTTGGTCAATAAACTGTAACAGGAATTAGGTCACCTTAAATTCAGTCCCCTTTCCTCCCTGGGATTCTGTTTATATTCTCTGTCAGTGTTTCACATAATGGATGGCACTGCCTGGGAAGATTTTAGTACTGTTTTATTCTTCTGGGAAAGAACAGTATATTTCCTTTCTCCTGGCAATGATGGCCTTTCCCAAGCCACATTCACAAACAATCTTTTTGTCACTGAAATGTTGCCTTAGAGAGTAGTCCCAGGACAACTGGAGGAGAAATAACATAGATTATTCTAAAATAGCAAATTCCTGACATTTTTAGTTTGAGGCAATTTTCTATATTTTGTACAATGCACGGAGCTTTCTAGCTTTCAATATCTCTCTAAAAACAATTTCTTTCCATCTAAAACTTGTAAAGTAGCATGCCTTACTTAGTTTTGGCTTCATATATAATAGAGGCCAGTTTACCCAATCCATCAGGCATTGTGTTTCTACACATTTCCTCTTTCTTTAGAAAGAGTACCTTCTCTAAAATTACAAATCAATTACTTATGTTCTACCACTTCTACCTTAGTGACCTGGAGAAAATTACTTCATTTCTCTGAGTTCAGATTCTTCATCTGTAAAATGGGGGTAAAAATAATACCAACCTCATAAGACATTTTAATGAAATTTAATAAATGGAATAAAGTAGTTAAGTGCTTTGTATGGTACTAGGCACATGGTTAATAATGCTCTATTAATTATCCCAGTTTTCATTATAATAATCACTATTTTTATCAATGACCATTTCATGCTCAATTACTGGTTCCTAACTGGGCATTTATTACCTGGCTCTGTGTTAACCAATCAGTGCACCTGGGGAATCCTGATGCTTGATTTGGAATTGGATCTGTGTCAGAGCTAAGAGAGTTTTGGGTACCAGAAGTGGGGTGTGACTATAACAAATATCTAAAAAGGTGGAAATGACTTTGGAATTGGTAATGATAGAGACTGGAAAATTTTTGAGGCACTTGATAGAAAAGTCCTAAATTATCTTGAAAAGACTGTTAGTAGAAATATGGACATTAAAGGCAGTTCTAGTGAGGGCTCAGAAAAAGTGAGAAGAACTGTAGAGAAATTTTCTATCATCTTGGAGAATACATATGTCATCACAAACAGAATGTTAGTAGAAATATGGATGTTAAAGGTTCTTCCAGTGAGGCCTTAGAAGGAAATGATGAATGTGTCATTGGAAACTGGAGGAAAAGCAATCCTTATTACAAAGTAGCAGAGTATTTGGGGAAATTGTGTTAGGATGTCAGATGGAAGGCAATATTTGAGTATTAGTCATGGTTCTCCAGAGAAACAGAAATTATATATGTGTGTGTGTGTGTATGTGTGTGTGTGTGTATGAGATTTATTGTAAGAATTGGCTTATACAACCATGGGGATTGGCACATCTGAAGTTTGTAGGGTAGGCCAAGCCACAATCTGGAAGCTCCAATGAAGGTGTATACCCTAGGGGAAGGAGGCTGGATGAAGAGGCAGAAATTCTTCTTTCTAACTTCTAAAATCCTCAGTTCTCACTAAGAACTATAACTGATTGGATGAGGTGTCTTCCCTCACTGCTGAAGGGAATCTCCTTTACTGATTACAAATGTAATCAGTCAGACGTGTAATCAACTGACTAAATCCATCTACAAAATATCCTCACAGTAATAATCAGGCTAGTACTTCCTTGACCAAACCATTAGACACTGTAACCTGGTCAAGTTGACACATGAAATTAACCATCACAACTTGTAAGTGATCGACTTTAGCTGAGGAGATTGCCAAGCAAAGTGTGAAAGGTGTGGTCTAGTTTCTCCTACTGCTTATAGTAGAATGTAAGAGGAAAGAGATAAACTGAGGACTGAAATCTCAAGTACTAAGGAATCAGCACTTGATGATTTGAAAATTCTCAATCCATCCAGATATTGTATTCTGAGAGTTTAGCACCCTCTCTGAGTTTTGGGGAGGTGAGTTCACAGAGAACAGGGCACCAAGCGAACAGAAAGCATGGCTGAACAGCCATATGCTAAGGAGATTAGGCATATGACTCATGGATCCATTCAACCATCTCAGAAGAAGTCAAGATTTTGATTCAATTATCCAGGAAAGATCTGTGGAAGATCCTTTTGCCTGCCTTGAACCCCTTTTAAAATCTTATTGGAAAACCAACACGATTTTTGAGAATTTTGTATGAGCAGAAACATTGCCAGCCTGGATGGAAAGGGACAGAGAAGAGACAAAGAATGACTTCAAGTGCAGAACCATGGATGCAAAGATAATTTGTTTTCTAGGTTTTAGAGGTCCACAAATGGAGTGGAATTTTGCTCTAGAACAGACCACACCCATAGTGATTTTTTTTTTTTTAAGATTTTATTTTATTTATTCATTTATCCCCCCCTTGCTGTTTGTGCTCGCTGGGTCAGCTAACCACGCCGTGCGGGCGGGCCTGCCCTCACCAGGAGGCCCCGGGAACCGAACCTGGGGCCTCCCATATGGTAAACGGGAGCCCTACTGATTGAGCCACAGCCGCTTCCCCCCATAGTGATTTTTTTATGAGGTTTTGGACTTAGAGTTCTTACTGAAATGGCTTAAGGCTTTTAGGATAATGGAATGAGGTGTATGTATTTCTCATGTGAGAATAACATTTCCAGTGGGCAGACTGGTAGACTGAATCATGTCCCCCACAAAGACATGTTCAAGTCCTAACTCTTTAGCTTAGTTTTCCAGGCTGCCATGATAAATACCATACAGCTGGTTGGCTTAAACAACAAGTATTTATTAGCTCATGGTTTTGGAGGCCAGAAGTCCAAAGTCAAAGTGTCAGCATGGCCATGTTTTCTCCCCAAAGGCTGTAGCATTCTGGTGCTAGCTTGCACTAATCCTTGAGCTTCCTTGGCTTGTATCTATCTCTCCTTCTGTTTTCTTTTCTGGTTCCCAATGACTTCTGGTTTCTAGCTCCTCCCTGCAGCTTTCTTTGACTCTGGCTTCTGGTTTTTTCTTTTTATAAGGCCTCTTATAATATGGATTAAGACCCATATTGATTCAGTTAGCCACACCTTAACTAATAATAACATCTGCAAAAGGCTCATTTATAAATGGGTTAAAACTCACAGGAACAAATATTAAGATGAAGAACATGCCTTTTGTTGAGATGCATAATTGATTTACCACACCCCTGGCCTTGTAGGTGTGGACTCAAATTGAATCAGGGTAGGCCTTAATCCAATATGACTGGAGACCTTATAGCAGAGGAAATTTGATACATTAGTAATAACAAGCCACAGAAGGAGACCAAGGAGACAGATCACCATGTGATGGAGGCAGAGATTTATTGCCAGCAAGCCACCACTAGAACACTGCAGACTTGGGAGAAAGCATGGTCTGGGGGCATCTTGATTTTGGACTTCTAGCCTCCAAACTATGAACCAATAAATTCCTGATGTTTAAGTCAACTAGTATGTGGTATTTGTCATAGCTCCCCTGGCAAACTAAGACACAAGGAAATGCAATTATCTCTTCTTTTCAGGCTCTCTTCTTCGTTTCTCTACTAGGGGGGATTTCTGGAATCTTTTTTTTTTTTGGCAGTACAGGGGATTGAATCCAGAACCTCGTCCATGGGAGGCAGGTGCTCAACCACAGAGCTATATCTGCTCTCCATTTCATTATTTTTAACTCAGCTAAGTCAATTTGTCCTGAAGGGCATTGATTTAAATAACTTGTAGCCTCAGGGTCAATCTAAAGATACTTGGAATATGGTTACATTGGTTTAGGGTATTGCTTTCCTCTTTAAAATTAGTTTCTTTTTGCTCCTATCCTCTGTACAGTCCAGTTTTTAAAGGATTAGGTAGATCTTTCTAGCCTACATTTTCTTTGTCTTATATAAAGTATTTGTCAGTATATAAAACCAAAACCACTTTTAGTATTTTCAACAGTAGGGAGTTTAATACAGGGAATTGTTTACAAAAGTGTTATAAGGGCCAGTGGAGCAAAGGAAGGAAGGAGACATCACCAAAAATCCCTAGGGCCCACACCTCAGCTGGCAGTGCTGGAGTGATGATCTTTGTCTGAGCTGCTACTACTACTGAACTACTGGAGCTGCCACCAAAATATAATGGCTTCTTCCACCTTTTAATCTTATATGCAAGTGCCTCCAATAGAAGAGCCTAAATGGAACATAGGCCTCATGGTCTGGGGAAAATACATAAGGGTGGGAATGGAGCTGACACCAAGAGACAATATCTAGGTCACTCTCTTAAACATTTGCTTTAGTGAAATCCAGGAGTCAGAGCTCAAAAAAGGCAGGTTTTCTTTTCAATTAAAAAAATACATATTTTGAATTATCCCCCAGAGTCTGCTTGCCATTCTTTTCTTTTCTCACTTAACTTGCTTTCCCTGGAGAGTTGTATGTATTCCCAAGGTTTCAGTGATTTTATTTTGTGAGGAAGCCCAAATTTTTGTTTCTAGTTATTACCTTTCTTGAGAGTCATAGTCCTTATATGTAACCACAGACTAGACTAGACATCTCTCCACATGGATGCCCACAGGCACCTCCTACTCTATCTTCTTTGAGATAATGAATCTAAGGGGATTTTGTAGGGTCAGGCACTAGACTGTTAGTTCCTATCTCTTTGCTTTCAATGTTTCCAACACGAAATTATATTTCTTATCTTAGCCTCCCCTTCAAATGAGTTACTCTTCCTGAATTCCTCTTTCTGTAGAAGGTATTAGCCACAGTTACTCAAATTCATCTTTTTTTTTTTTTTTTTTATTGTTGTTGCTGTGTGTATCAATAGTCCTTTTTATATTTTATTTTATTTTTAGGTACTGGGACTGGGGATTGAACCTGGGACCTCATATGTGGTATGCTGGCACTCAACCACTTGAGCTACAACCAGCTCCCTCAAATTCATCTTTAAATTCTTTCCCTTTATACCCCACCCCTTATCTAATCCTTTAAAATTTGAAATTTTTCTCAAGTTCTTCTTTTCCTCAGTCCATTACTATCTACTCACCTATATACAAATATAAAAATCCCACATTGAATTTTCCTGATTTCATTCTTTACTTTTGCCAGCACATCTTGCTCATGTCTACTACAAATCAAGTCATGTCGCTTCTATTTAAAAGGGGAAGCAGATGTGGTTCAAGTGATAGGGCTCCTGCCTACCACATGGAAGGTCCCGTGTTCAGTTCCCAGTGACTTCTAAAGACGAGCAAACAGAGATCACATGGCAAATGGACACAGAGAGCAGGCAGCAAGCACAAACAAAGTGGCGGGGCGGGGGGGGGGGGAATAAATAAAATAAATTAACATAAAAATAAAATTAAAACCTCTGAAGGATCCCTACTGGATTCAAAATAAATCTGTCTCCTTAATCTGGCATGTCCTTCACAGTATATGGTTCCAACCATTTTCCGAGTCCATCTTTCACCCTTTCTCCCTGTATTGGGCAATCATTGACATTATTTATCACAAGATAGCCCAGACTTCCCTCAGTCTGAAAGACCCTTTCCTCAGCTTTTTAAGCTATTCTTTAATATCAGATGAGATTTTCCTTTTTAATTTCCCTCCTTTTAGGTAGAATGAACTTCCCTACACCTCCATAGATTCCATACTTCTGTAACCAAATTCTCAGGTTTTGCTTTGTATTATTTATACAACCGTCTTTATCCTTGAACTATGAGATCCTGAAGGACAATGTTTCTGTTTTTTTGGTACACCATTCCTCCCACCATCACCACCAGACTGCTTAGCATATAGTTGATGCTCAAGAAGTGCTTATTTAATAGAATTATCAGTGGGGGAAAAAAACCCTTGAGTTTTATGAATTATAACTTGTCTAGGATGGAAAGTGTAGAAAAACTGGAAAGCTTGAAAATGTAGAAAACCACCCTTGAGTATAGCATATAGATTTTTTTTAAAGTTACTTTGTGATGGAACTTTGTGATTGACACACTGCACCAAGTTCTTTAAGTCTCTTGGCTAAAAGTCGTCATCATCTATTTGATTTTAAGTTCATAGACAAAATAAATCTCATTACCTTCCCCTAATTTACATGCCATCTTGACCTAATGGAGCTAGGATTCTTCTTTCTGAAGTATCCTTTATTGTGACTAGCAGTAAAACCACTGTGTTCTAGTTTGCTAGGCTGACAAAATGTAGATACTGCGAAATGAGTCAGCTTTTAACAATGGGAATTTATTAACTTACAAGCTTACAGTTTTGAAACTAAGAAAAATGTCCAAATCAAGGCATCATTAGGTAATGCTTTCTTCCAAAAGACCAGCTGCCAGTGATCCTGAACTCCTCAGTCACATGGCCAGGCACACAGTGGTGTCTACTGGTCTCTCCCTTCTCTTCCAGGTTTTGTTGCTTTCAGCTTCTAGATTCTCTGCTTTTCTCTCTTAGTATCTGAATTTAATCCCATTTGTAAAGGACTCCAGTAAGAGGACTAAGACCCACCCTGAATGAGGTGGATCACATCTTAAATTAAGATCCTACTCACCAAAAGTTCCTACTAAATGGGTCTGCATCTACAGGAATGGATTAATTTTAAGAACATACTTTTTGGGTTACATACAAGTTCAAATCATCACAGATTAGGTTAGTCTTGATTTCTTTCCTATACTCAGCATCCCTTTCTCCCATCCATTTAGTAAAAAATCTCTGTAGATTCATATTTGAGGCCAGAAAATACACTGAGAATTTTGTATGCATTATCCTCATTACATCTCAGTAAAGTGGGTATATCCCATTTTTTTAGATGAATAAAAAAGATGAGACTTAGAAAGTTTAAGTGATTCATTGAGGATCACACACCTATTTGAGAAAGAAGCAAGGACCCTTATCTCTAGCCTTGACATGTTTCTAACATATCATCCTGTATCGTTTATGAGAAAAATAAGTGTATACAAAGTAGAGGGTTTCCATTATATAATTGTGAGGAATATATGCAATTGCAATGTCTAATATTAGCATATGCATATACAAATTACATATATATATGCACATACACACATATATATACACACTCATACACATATATTTAATTAAGACATACATATATAATTAGGTTATATACATTCAATTTTACCAAAAGGTAAATGATTTGAAGATCCTGAAGGAGTTTTAAGATGCCATTCTTATCTTTTACTGACTTAGAAAATCTTTAGAGAGAAAGCTTAACGTAGAATTGTGAAGAATGGATAAGATTGCGTCATGACTATTCTCAGTGTTAGTGGAATTCATCAGAAGAGAAAGATTTGGTGAGGACTGGCCTGAGAGGGTATATTTTCTTCTCACAGTCAGCATTTCAATTCTGCTTTAATTTGGATAAAAAGTGGAGAGTAGGTAGTACATCCAACTAAGGAAGAATCACAAGCAAGAGAAAGAAGTTGTAAGATATTGGGAGTGGTGGAGAACTTGGAGCAGGGAATAGTCAGGAATACAAGGCCATGTGGGGAGTAATGTCTAGATTGGCTTGGTGATATATAATGGAGAAAGCAATAAAAATCAAAAAAGAAAGTTAAATATCTTATGGAAGGGAATATGGAGCCATTCAAAGTTTTTAAAGCAAGTAAAATACTGAACTAAGGAAGGCAACTAGAAAATTTTGAATTGATTTACAAAAGATAGCATACTATATACATTATTCTGCATCTAACTAGCTCTTCTATTCAGTAACATGCATACTTTGAAAATTTCTTATATAGTTTTAATTTTTGAACTATTCAAATGTATTTAAAACCATAAAAAGGGAATAACTCAAAATTATACAAAAGTTATTAGTTTTTTTGCTAATGTTTTAATATAGTTTAACATCTTTGCATGGATCAAAAATCAAAATTGAGGCAGGGAGTGGATATGGCTCAAGCAGTTGAGTGTCCGCCTCCCACATGTGAAGTCCTGGGCTTGTTTCCTGGTGCCTCCTAAAAAAAACAAAACAACAATCAAAACAAGAGTAGTTGAGGCATCTGTCTCAAAGATACTGGACAAGGGGAGACAGTGAGAGAGATGTTAAAGGAAAAAAAAAAAACATTGGGCTTACATGTATATGTTTTCCTCTTAAAATATGTCCTGGAGATTTTTCTATATCAGAGCATAGAGCACATCCTCATTCATTTTGTTCAGCTATGTAGTATTCCATTGTGTGGGAATATGTCATTTAATCTGAGTGCCAGATGAAAAATTGCTAAGGCCAAGAGCAGACACACCTGTGGTTTTGTAGATAACTCCTGTTTCCCCTCCCTGAGGGTTGTACTATTTTGTGCTAACATCAGCAGTTTTGCCAGCTGAGGATGTCATTCAATGTTTGGATGTTTGTACATATAATAAGTGAGAAATATCATTTCCATGTAGTTTTTCATGTGTATTTCTCTTATTTGTAATTCTAGGGTTAAGCATGAATAAAGAGAAAGAGGAGACCATTGACCAAAACAAGGATATCAGGAGACAGATCTGATTTGGGGGGAAAACTTATGAGTTTAGCTTTTAACCTGTTGCACTTAAGGAAAATGAGAAGCATCAAAGAGGATGGCAGTTCTGGAGAAATGGCAGGACCACTGAAAGGGCAGATTGGAAATAATCATCATATCAATAGACTTGATTATTTAAATTCTGTTTTCTCTTGAAAATTAGGCATCTCGATTATGAACCAGGAATATGATAAGTATTACTAAAACGTATTTTTCTTTACAGTGCTTTCATATTTTTGTTCATCAAAAGTGGAATACCAAGTAATACATGTACCACAGATACCACACCATTAATCACAGAGCATGTGAGTATGGTATATGACAGTATAAGAAACAATTTGATTTCAAACATAAAACTCAGATAAAAGGAAAAGGACTAGACTTGAAACACAGATGAGAAGGTGTTTGTTTGTTTTTTTTTTTTTAATTGGAGTTATATAAAATATCTTGGCATATTTATTATGCCTAGATCTATGCAGCAATCAATATTTCCATAGTAAAGCATAAAGATTTTACTTAATTTTATTAACAATAGATCTCTGCTAGAAGATGTATACACAACCCCATATTTTGGAATGGTAAAAAGATTTCGACAATAGAGGAATAGGGAATACTTTCAAGGAATATGAGAGTGACTTAAGAAAAGGAGAGGAAGGAGGTTTTCAAATATGCTTGATGAAAGGAATGGGTGAGAGGAAGCCAACCAAATGGCACGTTATATGAGAGTAGCAATCTGACTTATTATTCTTCCCTTTGTTTTCCTACTTCTCTTTCCTACCATATCCTGTTCCACTCAAAGGTAAAGATAGGGAATATATAAGGAGTCACTGTTTGACCTTGTAGAATCTAAATTATTCTGTAATAGCAAGTCTGGGTTAAACAGGGACAACATTTAAAAGAGACCAGGCACAGCAAAATGCCAGTGGTTACGTATTTAAAAGTGATCTCAGGGGCCATCTCTTTGCCATGAACCCAGACTCTGGTCCTTCCTTTGCCTGCCACGGGCCCAGTACTATCTAGCTGTCCTCTGGATCCAATGCCTTGCATTCCCATTGAGCTGTGCTTCCTGGGAAGGTGCTACCTCTTCTCCTTACTTCAAAATTAATCTTTTCTTCCCCTTCCCTTCTTCCCCTATCAAAACTCTTATCAAGTAAGGCAACTGATGCCTTACTTGAATAGATGCTAAAGTTGCGTCATAATTAGTGTTACGCATAATAGAGAAAAGGTTTATTAATCCATAGACATCTCTAAGCAGTGCAGTGTTCAGGGAGATTGGCGGAGTTGGGATTGGGAAGTTTCTGGTATTGCTTGCCTCCTTTAGGGATTCAGATACCTCCTAACTAACCACCTCTCAATAAAAAGGACAATAAAATAAAACATACCTACTTGGTAAAACATATTTAGCAGGCAAACTGCCTTAGATTCTTTTAGGCAAGATGGGAAGAATATAAGAAAACTAAGTTTTAAGATAGATAAACGGCATGTTTGGTTGGCATACAACTAAATTTCATAATCTTCTCATTGTTAAAGGATTATTGCCAAAGGAAATCTTGACTTGGCCCATGGCAAGGAGTTCATAAACCTAGTTTCTTAGCTCTTACCAAAGCAGGAGTGAATATAACATCAAGGAAACTTCAACTAAAATGTACAGACAATTATATTCAATAATAGAAATATATGAATTTACTCATAATTT
The DNA here is from genome assembly GCA_026826555.1 of Tolypeutes matacus. Classification (NCBI taxonomy): domain Eukaryota; kingdom Metazoa; phylum Chordata; class Mammalia; order Cingulata; family Chlamyphoridae; genus Tolypeutes; species Tolypeutes matacus. Next base: position 34,067,070 of record JAKSZT010054458.1, read on the forward strand.
TACCTAGCTTAGAATATTAGTCCAAACACACCTGAAAGTATTTTATTAGCTAATTCAGTATAAAAACTCTGTTTTGATTTTAGGCATTCCATATTAGGAGAGAGTGAGTTTTCCTTTGTTGTAATTTCTTTACACGTTATTTATATGTGCAAATAAAACACGAAAATTAGTAACGTTTGTTAGTTTTAATAGCTGAACAAAAATAGCCATATATTAAACAGTGAAAAATTTAAATGGAGAACTTGACAGTTGCCAAACCATTCTAAGTGGAAGAGGAACAGAACTAGAAACAGTGGAGCAAAGATACGTCTACAGAATCAGAATGCATAGTGTAACACGTTCATTTTTTAAAGCATGTTTGAGAGAGGAGAGAAAAGCACTGGAAATCTTTTTGTCATCAGGGTGATTATCAACAGAATGCTCTTTTTGTTTGTTTTGTGCTAATGTTTTCAATAGGCAATCAACCAAACTCAAGAAAACTGTCGTGATTATTCCTGGGTGGATAAACTTTCCACACTGCAACACCGCATAATGTAAGGAGAGGTTACTTCTTTGCTGTATTGCTCTTTCATATTTTGGTTAAAGCAAGGATTATCAAAGTGAAGTGATACTCATCTAAATTCAATAGGAAAATGCTAACACAAGCTGTGACTTGAATTTTTAGATACAGAGGAACTTGAGCTCAGGTATAGAGGTCCCAAGGTATTACCAAGCCACTACAGTATCTCTAGCCAATAAGTAGCTGACAAAAGAAACCTCATTTTGCAGGACTTTTGTGCCTAAAGTGAAAAACTAGTATAGGACAGAGTATATAATGACAATCATGCTCTCAACAATCACAGTGGAATCTAAGCAACACACTTCTCCAGTACTGGTCTGCCCATGATACCTGCCCTACATCAGGAATCCCTCCACTTGTGTGTTAGACAGTTTTATATTCCTGAGACATTCACTGCCAGTTATAACAGAATATTCTGTGTCCATGTGGGTTCTGCCCCCAATGTCTCCATGAGGACTGGTTGGGTTTGGTTTGGTTGGTTTTTTTCCCCCATTGGCAAGGAAATATGAAAATATGTAATAGTGTAATAGTATTTAGTTTGCATTGTACAATTAATGGCTGTTTGAACTTTATATAGTGACACTTTCTTTTGCTTCAAAAATAAAAAGCTTTTCCTTTGACACTGTGTTCACTATTTTTATAGTGGGGAAGAGGCTGTGCCTGGTGCTTAGTAAGTGCTGAATAAATATCTGAATGTATTAATGAAGAAACAAGCTTTGGAAGATATAATTGTTGTGGATTTTGTGGGTGATACTTCAGAATAAAACATATCTTTCAAAAAAAACTTTCTTTTTTTCCCCAAAACTGTCTCCTCCATTAAAGGAATATTTGTTAAGAAAAAATATTTATGATTGTCACATAATTAGCCAGGCCTGGTCTGTTTTCTAGTCTGTGTGTATGAAGTCCAGACTTCACCAGGATACTGGGATTTCAAGTGGGAGTAGTGCATGTTGCTAAGGTAGCTCTATGAATTCGTACTATCTCGTATTCCTTAAAGCATTATTAAAATAGATCTTGGGAATTGGTTTTTAAGCATGAGAAGGAATAGTTTTTGGCTAAAGCTGTTTTCTGTTTCATGTTATTGTCCTTTGTATTAAGTTAAAAGTATTGTTGCAAAATATTAACCATCTCCTCCCAAAATCATTGGATAATCTTGTTTCATGTGGGTAAGGCCTAAGTCAAGGAGTCTACATGGCTCCAGTGCTGAAAACAAAAGGAATGTTTTATTTGAAATATCCAGATTTATTTGACCAGGACATAATTAAGTCTGTGGATCTTGATGGTTATTTTGAGCAAAAGTATATTTAGTACTTATTCTACCCTAGCTATGCTATGTATTACAGGGTATTTAAAAAGAAGCATAAGGCATAGTGTCAGACCTCATATACCTCATAATTTAATAAGTGAACCACGTTTATTTACATAGACTATATAATATTCTAGGCAATGGCAGCTTATAATAATAATCCATTGTAATTTCTGCAAATAATGTACTTCCAAAATTAGATAGCAGAAAGCAAAAATCTCACTCTTAGTCCGAATGCTACTCTGGAACCACAGAAGAGTTCTTTGACTTCTACCAGTCATAGAGTTTGAGGAAATGGGGCAATTTCTGCATGATTGCTTGGGATTTACATTATGAGGCAGGCTTTAATTATTACTCCGTTTGTGTGTATGCCAGAAATACTATTCTAGGTCATGATTAATAGTGATTTATTTGTTTTTATAAGGGGCTGTAGTCTCTCAGTGATATCTGGAATACTCTATGGAACTACCTTTGTGCCCATCATTTATATCAAAGACCACAGTAAAAGAAATGATAGTATATATGCAGGGGCAAGTCAATATGGTAAGAGCAAAACATTACTTTTTTTGCTGTATAAATAAACTCATTAATATGAGGATATAAAAGGAACTGTGAAAATAATAAGTATTGGTAAGTAGATTTGAGCTTACTTTTTTAGAATAAGTATTGAAGATAAAAAGTAATAAAGGATTGTTTTAGTATGCTCTTGTGATCTTTAACGTACAAATATAATCAACTCCAGTCAGGAGTTCTTTCAGCTACTTAGGTCTTAACACATACTTTCAGGTTTTCCAGAGAGATTTGGGGATTATTTTCCAATTATATGACCTCTGGGAAAATGTATTTTTCACCTCTTTAAAAAAATCCAAAGTAGAGTACATAGTACTCTAAAATCAAGTAAATGTTCCTAAAGGTCAAAGTATAACCTATTTAGTCAGAGGATATTACTTTTTCTTTTCAAGTACAGAGGAGTGCACTGAAAGGCCCAATATAGTGTTTCCTGATTACCTTAGTTTCTAGTGATAGACTAGTGAGGGCAGGCACACTCTAACCCCATGTGCAATGATCTTGGAAATATTTTAAAAAGGGGATGAAAGAGTGGCTACTTTGGGGTCCTATAATTATGTTGAAACATGGGACTTACACTCAAGAAATAATAAAAGAATGGATAGGCTCTGAATAGATACCATAATTTTCTCCTTCTTTTTTATATTCAGCCCCATGCATAATACTCAAACCTTTTATAGACTTATGTCTTTTATGATAATGTTGTTAGACAAATATATTCAATATTTTATTATTTTATTTTATATTTTGGTTGGATCAGGATTTCTTTTTATTTCTAGTTAGTTCAAAAATTCTTTTATTTTTAAAGGATAAAACTTATGAAAATAAAATAATTTAGGAGAAATTAAGAGAGAAGTAAAAACAACAGTGAGGAAATAAAACAGAACCAAAAACTAGTCTAAACATTTTGTTCCATACTTGTACACTTGCTAGAAATGATGCATGAGTTTGGCTGTAAGATTTCCTATAGCCAGCTCACAAGGGAAATCAGATCAGTCCCATAATTTAGTGCACACAAGATAAAAACAACCAATTGTTCAAAAAGTTCAATTGTTCATGGTTCTGGGGCATAAAAAAACAATGTCCCCAACAATCTCTTTATATAATTGAACAATACATTCTTAGAGATATTTCTTATGACAGTTCTGAATGTAGTCTGATAGTAACACACTTTAGATCAGTTGATTCAAGATAATTCTAGGAGGACATTTTTTTTTTCATTATTTAACAGACGTATGTATTATGTACTCTGTGCTATATACTGTTCTAAGCACTTTGCAAACAATACAAGTTAACCTTCATAAAACTTATTAGCTATAAAAATTATATTAAAGAACAATATCTTATTAGCTGGATACTATTAGTATCTCACCTTATAATTGATAAAATTGATATATATCTTAGGTTATATATATCAATATATATATTGCCCAAGTCCCAACGTTAGTGAGTAGTAGAATAAGGTTATATCCAGGTGGTCTGTACTCTTACTCTCTATGGTATGCTGTCTCTTTGTAGTGGTACATAGATGGATCTATTATTGTTAGAAATAGATCTACGATTCTAAGATCTAAGATTCTGGAAGGGTAGACAGCTCCTTATCCTTAAAGCTTTCCTTCCTATACTTGGCCACTCATTTTTGCCAAAATTTTAGGTAAGAGAAACATTGAATGCAATGTCTCATTCCTAGCCAGAACCTGGAATATGCTCATCTGTGAGCTTAATACCATCTGTTTAACAGACAATGATGTTGAGTCTTCTCGTAGATTATACCATCATCATGTAGGACTAACTCCTCCATGTAATTAGGTTCATAGTAAACAACTTCCAGAACATCCTCCTGTATGGCTATCATCTGTAACAGATATGCTTATCTCCAAATTGATCAATAGACCATTAGTAACCAATCTTTTACACACACACACACACACACCATAATCTACCTGGAGATTTACACAACTGATAGAGTCAGTAAAATTAGGTATAAATACCTATTCCTAAAAAGGTCGTATTAACATCATATTCATATAATGTTCATTGTTTCTTTAGCTTTCCAAGAAGATCATAAAAACAAACCTTTCAGATTTGATTATGTTAATTAATTTACTACTTAATGTTTTTTTATGTTTTATATAAGTTAATTAAAATTCTATATAAACAGCATGTAGAAAAATAGAATGATAAAATATAATTAATCATTCCTTTACATTGATATTAATTTTTGTGAGTTTATTTTCAGAAATCTAAATATATTTGAAAAGACTAAAATGATATGTTTGAGAGTTTTATAATCTGTATTTTCAGATTTAGACTATGTGTTTGCACACTTTAGTGGCATCTTTCTTACAAGTACAGTCTACTTTCTGGCCTACTGTATAGCCATGAAAAATAACCCTAAACTATATCCTGAAGCAATCTTACCAGGTAAGAATATTTACTACAGAAAATGTTCTTATTCTGTAAACGTATCATTCTCTACTCATTTAGCATGAATAATTATTTCCTGGAAACCAGACCATCTTCTGTGTGTCTGTTTGTATATGTGTTCATGGGTCTCTTAATTGTCTCGGCTCAGGTCATCACCAGCCATGAAACTGGATATGAAATGATGGTCATTATTACAGAACCTAAAACTTAAGCAATGAATCTCAGATTTTTTTCTTATGATAAGTTGACCACCAACTTATATTGACCATCAATATTTACTTTCTTCTTAATATCTAGGTTTCCAAGAGTCAGAGTCCTGTAACTCTATTTAAAAAATATGTATCAACAAATAAGATTCTGTAGTTTTGGAGAAACACTTGGTCCAGTAAGTAAGGAGACATTATTTTAGGGTTCAATACAGATATGTGTTAAATGCACATGCTGTTAGAATGAATCCATTAAGCACTGAAGGTAAAAGCATAATCTCCCGTTTACTTAGGAGTTTATTAATTCAGTTAGGTCCACAAGTAAGATTTTTAAAATAACTAAATAAAGCATAAGTTAGAAATTGATTTTGAATGCCTGATTCATCTCAGCCAAAGAATGTCACCTTATAGAAAGTGATAGAATACCTACTGAATTCCTAGCTAAATTATCATGAAAATGTAACTGGTATTTTTCATTTAAATACTAGGTGCTTTTTTCTTATCTATAGTATCATCCTCAGTTTCACTTCTTTTTATGTTCATGGTTTAGAGTAAATTATATTTGCAGAGATGTTCAGATCCAGTATCTTCCCTAGGCCATCTTAACTCAACTACTACTTTGAGTGCTTTATTTAATGTCAATAAAGTCAAAGGATTGATCATTAAACCCACAGAAGTCAAGAGCAGAGAAATCCATGTTGGCCAACAATGTTGATAAGAATATATTTATATATGGACTTTCATATTCCTGTTGTATCTAGACTGTGGATTTTTTCAGGAGAGGCATGTGGTCTGTAAATGTGTGATGTTGACTGTGTTTCAGGATTCCTTTCGGGAATACTTTGGGCAATAGCTACCTGCTGTTGGCTAATAGCTAATCACTCTCTAAGTGCTGCAGTCAGTTATCCAATAATCACTGGTGTAAGTAGCTGAATTGTCTTCCCATTTTTTTTTTTTCAAATGTAAATCTAATTTCTCTGAAGCATTCTTAGTGAATCACTAAAGACTGTCCTAGAATTTTATTATTTATAAGTACAATAGATATCAATAGATTCAGGTAAACTGACACTATTTAATCTTTGTTTCTTTGATTGCTAAGTAACATTTCTAATATCATTTCAGCCTATTTGTTTATCAGTAATCTCTCATATTCTGGCACTTTTTTTTTTTTTTTTTTATAAATATATATGCATATATGTGTATTTGCTTACAAAAATGTTGTTTATATATATATATATACATAGATTTTAAGAGGTGCTTAGATTACCCAAAATATTACACGGAACCCACTGGGATTCCCATGTTGCCCACCTCCCACACCTCCCATCACATCCCACACAAACATCTCTCACAGTGTGGCCCACCACCCTCAATGAACTTACACATCCTGGAGCCTTGCCACCAACCATAGACCACAGTTCACACTTAGACCACACTCTCTCCCACTCAGTTCTGAGTGGTGTGTGCTGATTTAAAATGGCCTACATCCGTTGCCACAACAGTACTCAGGACAACCTCCAACTCCCAAAGAAGCCACTGTATTTCAACTGCTCGTCCCCTCCCTACCCCAAAAGTGTCAAGTGGCCACTGGCTCCACCTCATTGTTATAATTTCTTGCATTGCTAGAATCACCATATGTGAACAAGAGAATACCATCAAGTCCACTCTAGTCCATAGTTCTTCCCCCAATCCTGAGGGGACTGGGATGGTGATGTCCACTCCACCTGCAAGTGAGAGAGGGCTTATATCCCATGGATATGGTGGGTGGGATGATCCTGCCTGCAGATGCAGGCCCTCTCCATTCCCTGGGATGGTCTGGTACTTTTTTATTGCTCATTTTATTTGATGTCATTATGGATACATTATAATTGGCTAATTATAACAATATTAATCCTTGTTTGCATAAAAATTATAAATGTAAACATGCTTTTGTGCATTTTATCACACTTTAAAGTCAGAAGTTTGTTCAAGCACTTTATTCTTCTTAATCCCATTTCTAGTGTCCTAAGGACCTAGTTCAATAAAAAAATAATCGATTTGTTTATTAAAACATTGTTTATTATAAATATCACATTAAATATCACATTAAAGAAAAGCATTCTATAGCACAAAATATTGTAGGACCATCAAAATAATAAATATTAAGACAATGAAGAAAAGCTATGAGGTGTCTTCAATTTTTACTTAATGTTACTTAATGTTCTATTTAATGTTGAATTGGTTCAGATTCTGGTTAGTTTTTCTTGAAAATATTGTTTTCTTTTTACAATAAAAAGTTATTTGATTAAATTGTTAGGCCAGATCCCCAATTTACTATATTTACACAGAATATAGTCATTAAAAATATCAAATTTAATTAAAATTGTTTATTTTTTATTTAAGGGTCCAGGACTTATAGCTGCATTGTGGGGTGTCTTTATGTTTAAGGAAATACAGGTATGCACAAGAAAGGGCAAATTTAGAAAATAAGGATACACTTATGTAAAAGGGTATTTAATATTATGTTTGTGTTATTTTTTGAAAACTGCATGTAATTTCTAAGCCCAGGGCAGACAACACACAAATGAATTGGACAGGTTAAATGTTCAAATGTAATCATACCTAATTAGCAGGAAAAAAAAAATTGAACTATGATACTTACAAAGAAATATGTTTCTTTCCACCCCAAGCGGAAAATTGCTTTAGTTGACTTTCATTTCCCTTAAATGATTTTAGTGAAATAATCCAATAAAATATGATAGAGGTAAATTTGTTTAATGTAAAATTGATAGATAAATAAGGCAAAATGTTTTTCATCCCAAAGGTTAAAATATCCCTTGAGGCAAATGGAATTTGGGAATAGATAATTCTCTTGGTCCTCATTCTTCCCAAGCCCTCCATATCAAACCAATGGCTTTTTTAGGAATGCATCATGCTAACAGGTGGCTACTAACACATCTCCACAGTCCACTGCTCACAGAGAGCCCCCGTTGTTTGTGCTTGCTGTCTGCCCTCTGTGTCTGTTCATTGTGTGCTGTGTCCGCTCATCTTATAAGGAGGCATCGGGAACCAAACCCGGGACCTCCCATGTGGGAGAGTTGCCCAGTCACTTGAGCCACCTCCACTCCCTGCTTGTTGTGTCTCTCATTATGTTTCCTAGTTATGTCTTTTCATTGCATCTTTTGTTGCGTCAGCTCACCGCGCCAGCCCATTGTGTTAGTTCACTGTCTTGCTCATCTTTTTTAGGAGGCACTGGGAACTGAACCTGGGACCTCCCATATGGTAGGTGGGTGCCCAGTTGCTTGAGCTACCTCCACTTTCCAGAACTTTTCACATTTAACTTATTGTGGAAAAAAATCTTCGGTTGAAGAGTGTCTGTGAGCAGTATTTGGTAATAATTTTTATTAAAGACAGTATAAATCTGGAGATTCATTGTTAAGGGGTCATAGACAGTATTTTCTGTCTTAATAAGCAGCTGTAAGAGCAAATAATTTCTCATTCTAAGAAGAGCTGATATTGCTAATCTGGGAACTATAAACAGAATTGTATTCCTTGTAGATCCTTAAAATGATTGTTCAATTTTTTATTTAAAGCATCAATTTCAAACATTCTAAATAAGTTTTTATTTTAAAAGCTATAAATTGATCATAAAAGGAAGGTTCTCAGATTAAATAAACAAATATATTTAGAAGATATTTGGACCATGATCTTATTTTTGAAAAAACACTTAAGAACAACTTATAACATTTATAGACCCTTCAGTTACTTTCATACTCGTTTCTCATTTATTTTGGTTAGGGTTTATTTCTAGAAAAAGTAACTCTGTATCCAAAAATAATGTAAAACTCTCTGCAAATATTTCATCTTCCTCAAAAAGAATAATAATTTCTATTCAAGAATTGGATATTATCCAGTATAAGATGGTTTTTACAAGATACTTTAGAAAATGATAATAATTTATTGGTAATCATGGATATAAAATAGCACACAGTAAGAAGAGATTTATTATAAGGAATTTTTGTTACTACGACAGTAATACAGATTGAAAATCCTCTTAAGAAATCCCTTGTAAGAGAGAATCCTTAACCATTAAGCCCAATGCTAATTCCTCAGAGTCCTCTGAAAGAATACTAAATGACATTCAAGTTGAAAAAAAAATTTTAACTCCTTTAAAAAGACCAAATGGAGAAGTATCTTTTAAGAATGACGTGCTGTGAACAAGTAGAGTTTAATTCAGGAATACAAAGACGGTTTGTATATACGAAATAAGTAATGTAATTTATTACAATATTATATAAACAGAATATTATATAAATAGTATATATTATGCTGTGTGATAATATATACTCAAAAGCATTTACCAAAATTAGAAACTAGTTTTTAATTAAGAAAATCACCTATTAAAAAACTAGGATAAGGAGGATATCTATTAAAAAAAAAAAAAAAAAAAAAGCAAATACGTACCTAATGTGAAACATGAGCTCTCTGTAAGTCGGAAGTCAAAGATTTCTCCATCACTGCTATTATTCAGTATTTTCTGGAGCTCCTAGCCAGTTTGGCAAGCTAGAATAAAAAATAAGAATAGATGTAGAAAAATCAATGATAGAATTATCATTTGAGATAGTATGTTTAAAATATTTAAGAGAATCTTAAGATCCAATAAGATAGTTTAGTAAACTGCTGAGGTATAAGATAAATATAAAAGCAATAGCTTTCCAATATACCAGCATTAATAAAAATTGTTAATATTATCCACAAAAAAAATCTTAAAACAAAAAAAAAGTGTGTCATATTTATAAAATAGTTTATTTTACTAAAAAAATTTACTATAGGACATAAAAGAAGATCCCCAAAAGTGGTGAGGAGACATGCCAAATTCCTGATGGAAACACTCAACTACTGTAACTATTTAAGTACTCTCCATTTACATTCAGTGTGATTTTTGTAAAATCCAAGTGGAGTTCTTTTTGGAACTAGAGAACCGTTCTAAAGATTAGTGAAGTCAATCTGTAAAAATAGGCAAATTGCCCCATATTTCTGAAACATAGTTAATTTAAGTTAGCTAGAACAGTTTCCTTATAAAATAAGAGGTTTTGAACATTAGAATTGACTCTGCTCTTTTCTATTTAAAAAAAGGAATCTGATAAAATTATTGGTATTGAAAGAGAGAGGGGACAAGCTGAATACAAAGCATTGAGTTCTTGACCTTTTATAGAGTTAAAAAAAAAAAACTTAAAGTCTGTCTACAAACAAAATGTAAGGGTTGGGAAGTGGATGTGGCTCAAGCAATTGGGCTCCTGTCTACATATAGGAGGTCCAGGGTTTGATTCCCGAGGCCATGTGATGAAAAGCAAGCTGGCCCGCACAGGAGTACTGGCCTGCACAGAGAGTTGGCACAGCAAGATGACGCAACAAAAAGAGAAAGAGAAGAGAGGCAATAAGAGATGCAGCAGACCAGGGACCTGAGGTGGCACAAGAGATTGAGCAGCCTCTCTACACCCTAGAAGGTCCCAGGATCGGTTCCCAGTGCCGCATAAAGAGATGACAGATGCAGAAGAACACAGAGAGAACAGACAGCGAGCACAAAAACAACAAGGTGGGGAGGGGGAAAATAAATAAATAAATAAATCTTAAAAAAAAAAAAAGTAAGGGTTTTCCAGAGGTGCTTATTATTCGATGCAGATGACTAATTGTCTCTTGAGGGCTGCTATAAAGGAAAATTTTTAAATATTGTGCATGTTAAACAGTTTAAGAAAGAGTCATAAACTGAACACTAAAACTAAAATCCTATCAATTTTTTAAAGTATTTTTTAGGAAAAAACCCAAAACCCTCTAAAGAGAAAAACAAAAGCAAAATCGTTTATCTTTATGACTTTTAAATCCTATCAGTTATGTACCTTGAAGCAGTGCTTGAAAACACATATTTAAGTCTACAACCTCAGCAGCAAAGACTTAGGCTGAGATGCAGGTACCTTTGTGCGAAAGAGTTTAATGATTTTGTTTCATTGAAATGACATCAGTGCATCAGTTGGATGCTTTGCACTTCTGATGTTCTTGATATCTGATGTCTGTCACTCTTTGGGAAGTTTGTTTTAGAATTTTACATTCATCACTGAATTGTTCACTCTAAAAAAATATAATTTTATATTTAGCCATTTAAAACTGCATAAATAATGTTTTTACCAATGAGCTTTAGCTAAATCATTGCTTTTGCCCAAATATAATATATCTTTTCCTTCATAATAATCTAGAGCTCAGTAAGTAGACTAGGCAATTCTGACTGGGGATAGAATTTTACTCCCTGAAAACACATATTCTTCTGTCTTATATAGACAATAAATAGCTTAGTAAAACATTCACATAATTAGGTTATAAAGTACTGGTAACTGAGGCCAGATATATTGTTTTTCAATTCACAAAGCATGTTTGGAAATCACCTGAGTGTATTCATTCTTTGAATAAATATTTATTGAGTACTTTATCTGCACCAGGACTAGTACTAGTATCTAAGTAAAAGTTGCAGTCTTAACTGCAGTGTGACTCCTAAGCCCAGGGCAGACAAGAAGTTAGGAAACCAAAATCCTTAAAATATGAGTGCGTGTTGTGTGTGTGTGTGTGTGTGTTTAAAATAAGCTGCTCTGTATTGGCTTTGTGTGCTGTCTTTCATTTGTAGAACTTGCATTAGAGTGACTTCGAGGAGTGCTGAGGCTCATAGTGACACAGACAACCGGCTCCAACCTAATTTACAAAGACCTATCTCTGGTTATCAAACAGAACTAAATTAATCCATTCTCAATCAATTCCTCATTCAGTTATAGAAAGGGGGCTATACATTTTTGGGGAGTTTGGCTATGTATTAATTGGCATTAATCATAATAAAAGCTAATAGTAATATATGATTTCACTATTAAAAATCTGAATGTAATTTTAGATTATCAAGAATGAGAGGTACTAGTCCCATTTTACTTTGCAATGTTCAAATCTTGCCTTAGAGTATTGAGCTCTATATTTAAAGAGGGATAAAGACAAATTGTCAACCATTCAGAGGAGAACAGTGAAGACAGCAAGGGAACTTGAAACTATTCCATATGAAAAATGGTTGAAGGACCTAAAATATTAACTAGTGAAAGAGATGCCTAGGGGATATAAGATAGTTATTTTACAAAATTTGAGGGCTTATCTTATGGAAGAGATATTAGAATCAATTTATCTGGATCCCTAGAGATAGAATTTACAGGAAATAAAATATTTCTACTTAACACAGGATGATTATTTCTTTGTTAATCCAATGATTAACAAATGATTCCCATTGGGAAGTGGGTCTCAATGTTTCCCATTTTTAAGGTCACTGCCCCCAAACATAGTCATTCTTCATTCTGTTTCTTCCTCACCATTTAGATCCATCTCCACCTTCCCATCTGCATTTCATCATCTGTGCCTTAGAAGACTGTAGTCCCTTCCTTATTGGTCTCCATGCATCCATTCTGGCCCCCTCCAATATATACCATTCTGCAAAAATGTGTGGGCTTTACAAGATGTAAATCTGATCTTCTCACCACCCAGTTTCCCTCTCCTTTAATTGCTGGAAAAAAAATAAAACCCAAAAGCCTTAACATCACTTAAAATATCCCTGTACGCTTGGGCCCTTAGCTCTCCAAACTCATCTTGCTCCAATCTGCTCTCATTGTTCCACTCACAGTGGCCTTTTTTCAGTCCCTGGGAAGAATCATACTTTCTTATACAACAGAGCTCTGTACATAAAATTCATTCTATCTGGAATCTCTATGTGCTACTGTGTCTCCCTTGCCTAAAGCATTGATATTTATAGTTAGCAGCTCACCCCTCACTCCCCATATCAGATGAGTTAGTATTTCTTTATAAGACACTTTCAAACAACCATGGTGCTCTGCTTATTAACACCCTTCTCACTTTATAACATTCTTTTATATGATTGATTAATTTCTGCCTCCCATTTTAGAAGGTTAGCTTCATAGGGCACATCCCATGTCTGTTTTTGCTCAGTATTTTAACCCCAGCACATTTTGGCACATAGAGGGTACCCACATATAAGTCTTTTTTTTTTTAACTTTATTTTGTACATTTAATAATTGAAAACATAAGCAATAAAAAACTAAAAAGTAAACACAGATGAATAAATATATACATTTCTCAATTAAATGTAATGGATACATGTAAATTTTTTTGTTGTTTTGTTTGTTTTTTTGTTTTTTTGTGTGTGTGTGAATCAAACAATACACATATAAGTCTTGAATGGTGAACTAGTAAAGCTCTTGCAGTCTTTCAAGGGCAGCCTGGATGATTACTTGGAGAGGTAGCAAAAGAGCCTATGGGTGGGGTGGTTAGAGGAGATGGTAAGGTCCCTGGCGATCATAAGAGTTTGTACTTTTTGTGTGTTTGACTTGGGTTTTTTATGACAGTTTTTATTTATTTATTTTTATTCAGGGTCTACAAAACTACCTATTAATGATATTTGCATTTTGTATCATCTTGACTGGAGCATTGTGCACTGCTTTTTCTAAGCTCTAACAATAAAAAGACCAGCAGATGGCAGCAGTGGTTAAGAGACTAACAGCTCAAGCTACTACAGAGATGATGCTTCTTGAGAAGGAAAAGAGTTCATTTTCATATTGCAAATGAATCACAACCACTCCTGAAGTGTGTAAATGATTTTTCCCCACAAATGTGAGAATGATTGAAAACTGAGTTTCAGTCAAGTATAAAAAGGAAAAATTCTTCTGATAAACTATATGAAGGTAGGACTTAACTGAGTGATTAAAATGTCTACATTCTTACAGCATTACATCTGAAAGGGTCCTTTTACTACAATATGTAAACATTATTGCATAGTCTAGAAAGCCATATGGAGTCCACTTATAAAGAATTTACAATCCAAATTTCCAACTTACCACCGTCATTAATTGAGAGAGGCAGAGATATTTTAGGGGAGAAAAACTTTATTATAATAGAATTTAATTCAAAATTATATGGATCCTAGATAAAGAAAATGTCAAGGTTGGTAACTGAATGTTCAAAAGGCCATTTAATTATTTTTAGTGAAAACTTATTTTCACTTCAAATTAGTTTTGCTCAGTTATACCTCATCCACCCATCTTACCTTATCCACCCATCTTAACAAATGATTTTGATTATCTAAAAATCCAGTCTCAGGAAACAAAAATTTTTCACCATTGAGGAAACATACAATATAAGCACACACACATACACAAGTGTACTATTCCAGATTTGGGGGGACATTGTAGAGTTACTGAACTGGGGTTCTAGCTTATCAGAATGAGAATTTTAGGGAAGCGGCTGTGGCTCAATCAGTAGGGCTCCCGTTTACCATATGGGAGGCCCTGGGTTCGGTTCCCGGGGCCTCCTAGTGAAGGCAAGCCCGCCCGCACGGCATGGTTAGCTGACCCAGCGAGCACAAGCAGCAAGGGGGGGATGAATGAATAAATAAATAAAAATCTTTAAAAAAAAAAAGAATGAGAATTTTAAATGAGCCAACACTTCTTTGGGTATATAACTTATTTTTTCTGAAATTCCTAGAATCTCTGTTGTAACTGGTAGTTTTCATGTTTTCCTCTTGCACTAACTTGTTGTTTCCATTAAGCAAAGGAATATGATACATGCTGGTTTTATTTCTTTATGAAAACTAAAATAGAAATTCTAGTACAATGTTTATCACAGTGCTTCCCAGACTCATGAAATATCTAAATTCTACACTCTCACCTGTTAGTACCTTACATTGCCGTGCAGGAGAGATGAAACAGCATTCTGCTTAAGTGAATGGACTCTGGTTTGAATCTTATCTCTGCCTCTTCTTAGTTGTTTGACTTTGGACACGCTTTTGAGCTTCCCTGTATTAGATTCTTCATCTGTAAAGTGGGAGTAATGATAGTACCAACCTCAAATGGGAGATTCAAATTAGTTAAAATCTGTAAAAATAAGTTCAAGAGTGTCTGGCACTTGGCGAACATTATATAATTGTTAGCTGTTGTTGTGTTGCTTGAGAAAGTAGACATGTATCAATAGGTTGGAGAAGACCTTGTAAGAACTTCTGTCTCACCCCTCAAATAGAGCAATTATATTGCTTCCTTTATCTATGAATATAACATAACAATGGTTCAGGTGTTCCTGTTTAAATACTGATTTGCTAATATAAGTAAAATATTTGATTGTAATATTTTAATTTCAACTTGAAATGTCATTCATTATGCTGATAAGCTGAATAAACTGACATGATACAAAAGCTATTTTCTCATTTAAATATATTCTTAGAGTTTTATGTTTGGTAGCATTTAATTATTCTTTAGTTGAGATTGCCAGTTTATATGTAAACTTTTAAATGTGAAAGAAAGCAGTTGCTGAAGAAAAATGAAAAAAAAAAAAAATCTTATTAAATACTATATTGTTTCTCCTACCAGACAAAGCCTATAATAGCATTAGCAACAGCAGTGTGGGGAAAAAAGCTTTTTCAAAGGGTTACCCAACAAACAACTTAGTATTTAGAGGTTTATCTAAATGGGCAATTACCAAATCTACTTTCTCTGCTCACCTTAGGAAGTAAATGCCTATCTCTTTTGAAGATTTGAAGTTTTACTTTTCCTCATTGCCTATTATGGGCAAATTCTTGTGTTTTTTTGTTTTTTGTTTTTTTTTATATATATTTATATATTTATTTACTTTGTTAGAGAAGTTGTAGGTATAAAGAAAAATCATGTAGAAAGTACAAGGTTCCCATATACCACCCCCTCACATGCACTTAATATTAACGCTTTGCATTAGTTGGATACATTTGTTACAATTCTATTACAGCTGTATTATTAACTATAGTCCATAGTTTACGTTAGGGTTCACTGTTTATGCTGTACAATTCTACAGTTTTTTTTTATTTTTTCTTCTGAGTACTCTGGTATTCAGATGATACTTGTGTTATGAAGTTTCTCTATTCTGCCTTTGGGAAACATGAACTTTTCCAAGCCCTACTTCATTTCTGGGGATTTTTTCTGTCTACTCCTTTGTAGTGGTTCTTTGCCCAGTCTATAGTATATTATATCACACAGGTGTTCATCATTATTAAACTGAAAGCTCAAGACTCAAGGATAGGGAGCAGATGTGGCTCAAGCAGTTGAGCACCCACCTACCACATAGGAGATTCCAGTTTCAGTTCCTGGTGCCTCCTGAAAAAACAAAAACAGCAAGCAAAACAAATGATAAAACCAAGTCCGGGAAGCCGATGTGGCTCAGTGGGTGAGCGCTGGATACCCACAGACAAGGTCCCAGGTTCAATCCCTGGACCTAGGTACCTCAAAAAAAATAAATAAAGACTCAACGGTAAATCCTCTACAAAGCTCCTTCTCCCTCACCCTTCTTCTCACCCCACCACACACCTCTGCTCTAGCTCTCTCGCTCTCTTTCTGCAGGTCTCTGCACTGTGGTACTTCATCATATATATTCTACTTGCCTTGGCCTCTTCAAATTCTCAACTCTATTCAAATCAGAATGACAACTGGGTTCTGTATTTCCCCTTACAGACAGTGAGATTGGACAATGTATTAGTCAGCCAAAGAGGTGCTGATGCAAACTACCAGAAATCTGTTGCCTTTTATAAAGGGTGTTTATTTGGTAAAAAAGCTTACAGTTACACGGCCCTAAAGAGTCCAACACAAAGTTGGTTTCTCACCAAAGTCAGTTGCTATGTGTTGAAGCAAGATGGTTGCTGATCTCTCCAAGTGTTCAGCCTTCCTCTCTCTCAGCTACAGACTGGCATAGGGCTTGTTTCTTTGAGGGCCTTCTCAGCTGTAGGCTCCAAATTATCAGGCCAATGGTTCATCTCTTTTCCTGGGGCCGCAAGATCAAAGTTCTCTCCTCTGCCATGTCTATGGAGCTCTCTCTTTTCCTGTGTATCTTCTTCTGTGAGTGTCCATTTATATAGCCCACCAAGGGGGTGGGCACTCAAACTAAGTCACCCTAATGATGTGGTTGAATCAAAGCCCTAATATTAACATAATTTAGTCAAAGACATCTCAGCTGAATCTAATACAATCAAAGGGGATCACACCTACAGGAACTAACCAGTTTACAAACATAAACCTTCTCTTTTTGGGGGTTCATAAATAATCTCAAACTGCCACAGACAATGTGCCTCAGTTCTTTTTTTTTCTCTTCTTTTAGGGATCACTGTCCAGTGCTGCCTATTGTCCAATGTCAGAAAATCATTGTTTCATATAGTTTAGCCATTTTAAAAATTCTTTAAAGAGGGAAGGCAAAATCTTTTTCCTATGACACTATCTTGGCCAGAAGGAGAAATTCTCTGATTAGCACTCTGTTGCATTTTAATGGCAATTATACTTTTCTCACATTTTAATGAATAACATCAATAAATGACTGGGTGTCTCTAATCCGGTGATATACCAGACAGTGCACAAAGTAAAATGCAGAAATCCAACCCTTGATCTTTTGTGCTGGCAATACAACTGTTAAGATAAAGATGTTGGCTAAACTGCAAAGAATAAATAGAAAAATGGAATGTGAAGTTTGCAAAAAGTGCCTCTGTTGCTGCAATGGAGTTGAATATTTCATTTTTAGATGTGTAGGATGGGGGATGGGGCATACTTCTCTTCCTCTAAAAGATGAAGTAGAATGTGTCCAGTGATTTTTTGTTTATTTTTAAGATAGAAATTAATTTGATGACTTGGAATGTTGTGTAGGGAATTTGAGGCAGAAGTCTTCATATAGAGAAAGGATGGAACAAGAATTAGTTTAAAAAAAGTAATAACAGAAGTCTTTTAAATTTTTTTCTTGTTATTGTTTGATTCTTCTAGTAAACAGAGGACATCAAAGTAAACACAATTGTTTTTAGCTACTGAAATCCTTATGTGGGAACCCATTTCATTTTGTTCCTAATGAGACACTCTATCTGGAAGACAATTATATTCCTATCTTTTAAGGATCCTGAGGAAAGCGAAAAATAAAATTAAAACAAAGTTGTACTATATGTGATGTGACTTGTTCATTATTTGGTTATACTGATGTTGGAGTAATCTTAGCCTAGAGCCACTAAAGATAATTCTGTATAAAATAGATAAATGCCAATATTCACATGAAATTACTCTTGATTAGGTAGTATCTTATTTACTCCAATAATCTCCTTTAACTGCTTCTGTATTTTATTATCAGTATTTGAAAGATCCTAGTTGCTTATACTCATATGATAAGCCATTTTATGGCATTTACTTCTTCAAATATAAAAAGAATTTCAGTTTAAACATTTTCTACACTGGTAATACATTTTGTTGTGATTGCTTTGTTTTACAATGTGTCTGAGATGATAGTGAAAATAATGTTTATTATACATGCACAAAGGAACATGAAATTATTAAGACATTTTCCTCTGGACCATACCAGGTATGATATTCATTAGAATTTCCTGACTTATATTGAAGTCAAATTAAGTTCTAGATAAGTAAAGGAGGAAAGGAGTCTGATAAAAACATGATTGAATTTTAAGAAATTTTGCACAACCTGAAAGAGGAAATTCAATATTCTCTCTACATTTAGTAATGTATCTCTTAATTGAAATGTATGATATATATCTCTTGCAAGATAAAGTTGTCAGTTGTCATATACTTGACATAGCATTATGAGATTGTTGGTCACACCATTCATGAAAAATTTTTAAAGTACATAAAATGTTTCATTCTGAGATAAACATTCCATAAATTTTTAGAAAAAAACATGTTAAGACAATGTTCAAAAACAGTGTTTATATTTGGTTCAAAAGTATTCTATAATGAAAGAAATAGGTTTTGGGAAAATTTTATGAAGGTTTTTCTTATTGAGACAATTTGTGAAATATGTAGGTTGATAGAACATGCGTAAGAGAAGCATTGATTTATGTAAATTGAAGTGATACCTCTTCAGCAATTACTAATAGAAATATCTGTTGTGGGGGTGATGGGAGTAGGGAGAGGGGACAAAAGAGTAAATGGAAAGTTGCTCGTGTCTAATCTTGTGAACATTCTTAATTATTTAATTTTCCTTCTCAGTATATAGATACCTACAGAGAAGTTCCTTTATCTCTGTTTTAAAACCCCAGTGAGGAAAGTGGAAACCTTTCAATAATGACTCAAATAACATGCTGGGGAAAGCACAGTCAGGAATGTTTCTTTTGAGAAACTCTGAGGGCTTTAGATCTTAAATCCCATGGTTAACCTCAGAATGTGGCCTTATTTGGAAACAGGGTCTTTACAGATGTAATTAGTTAAATTATGATGAGGTCATACCGGATTAGGGTGGGCCCTAAGTCCAGTATGACTGGTATCCTTATAAGAAGGAAATTTAGACCCAGAGACACAGACATACATAGAGAACACCATGTGGCGACTGAGGCAGAGATTGGAGTTATGAGTTCCTACTAGCCGAGGAATACCTGGAACTATTAGAAACTAGAAGAGGAAAGGAAAGATATTTCCCAATAGGCTTTGGAGGGCACATGGCCATGCCAACATCTTGATTTCAGATTTCTAGCCTCTAGAACTGTGAGAATAAATTTCTGTTGTTTTAAGCCAACCAAATTCAGTAATTTGTTACAGAAGT
Organism: Tolypeutes matacus; assembly: GCA_026826555.1. Taxonomy (NCBI): domain Eukaryota; kingdom Metazoa; phylum Chordata; class Mammalia; order Cingulata; family Chlamyphoridae; genus Tolypeutes; species Tolypeutes matacus. The sequence goes on from JAKSZT010054458.1 coordinate 34,086,739, forward strand.
CCTAGGAAACAAATAAACCATTCCACTTGGTTTGTGTGGGACTATCTTCATCATCCATCTTCCTTCTCCCAGAAGCTACTGAAGAAGGCATGTGACTCAGTGTTGTCCAATAAGAGAACTTCTTTTCCAGATCTCAGATGTAGAGACAGTCTTAAAAACAATTGGGGCAACTCTATTTTCACAGCTGGGAAAGAGAAGACTGCTTCCTAAAACCATTGTGATTAAGCCTCCCAGAATTAATTGAAATAGGGGAGATGGTATATGGGATTGAATCATGTAGACCACAAAAGATCTGTTCAGGTTTTTATCCATGTTTCTGTGGATGTGAATCCATTTTAAAGAGAATATTATAAGATGTTATTGGCTAAGGTGTGGACTCATTTGTGAATACGATCTTCATAGATCCTATTTATATGAGACCAAATTGAATCAGGGTGGACTTTAATCCATATGACTAGAGTTCTTATAAGCAAACACAATTTGGATACAGTCAGAAAAACACAGATTCAGTACAAATCAAATGTCAATGGAAATCAGAGAAGCAGACTCAAGGAGGGTGAGATAACCATGTGACCAAGGACTGAAGAATGCTACAGTTTCTGGGAGAAAACAAGCCCTGCCAATAACTTAATGTTGGACTTTTAGCCTTCAAAACCATGAGACAGTTCCTGTTGTTAAAGCCAACACATTGTGTGGTATTTGGAATAGCAGACCTGGCAAACTAAGACAGATAGATGGGCTTTCTGTTATTGACTTAGATCTGGATCTGGAGGTGTCAGCACAAATTTCATAACTGTTACACAGTGAGTGACAATGCTAATAGTCCCCAAAGAAATGTTTTAATTGAATATCATACTTTATTGAGGCACAATTTATATACAATAAATGCACATTTTGATAAACTTAGAAAAATATGCACTTGTGTTAGCATAACACAAATCAAGATATAAAATATTGCTTCTACCACCCCAGAAATTTCCCTCGTGGCACTTTGCAGTCAATTCCTCACCCCTGCCCCACTCACACATACACACACACCACTCCAGGCAACCACTGTTCTTATTTCTATCACAATAAATTAATTTTGTCCTTAAACTTCATATAATGGATTCATACAATATATTCTCCTTTGTGTTTGGCTTCTTTCTCTATATATGTTTTTAAAATTTAACTATTTTGTTGCTTGTATCAATAGTTGGTTCCTTTTATTACTGTGTAGTATTACATCGCATTTTATGACTACACCACAATTTGTATATATTCCCCTTTTACTAGATATGGGGTTATTTCCAGTTTTCAACTACTAAGAATCTTCTTGTACAAGACTTTTTGTGGACATAAGCATTCATTGAATTACTAGGTCAAGGGTTAAGTGAATGTTAAGAAAGAGAAAAGCAACCCCTGACATCAAGGAGCTGTTTTGACACTACCAGCCAGGACTTGGTGTTATCCTGGTAAACATAAACTATTTCAAGGAAATATCAGACAACATCAGACAAGGCCACTCTGTAACCATAACAGATCAAGACATAAATAACACTACTCACAATCATGTCTAAACAAATCAAACATAAATACTGCCCAAGCCACAAAATGCCAAATATCCCCCTATCCTGGCTAAGATGAATGAGGGCTGCTGCTTTATCAATTACAGCTTTAGGCTTACCCTAGTCTTCCTTCCTTCTAGATAAGATTTATTAAGATGTTGAATCATAGAATTAACCCCACCTCCTCATAGTATCCAATCCAGGGCAAAGCTTGCTTCCTTAAACCCTCTCTAAAATCACCCAATACAAGCCCAAATCTTTTTCTAACACCTTCTAACTAGCAATATACTCAAAATAGGGAAAAGGAGAACATGATAAAAAACACTTCAGGAATAAAATCATCTATTGTAAAATACTGAGTGTGGGAAACTATACAGAACAAATGATGACCTGGTTCCTTCAACAAATATATTGAAAGAGAGGGGGCTATAGATTTAAAACAACTTAAACATGTGAACCAAAAGCAGTATCTGGACTTTATTTCAATCCTGACTTAAACCAAACAAAATTGGAAATTTGAAAACTGACTGAATCACTTATTTTTAAAATATGTTTAGGCTTGATAATGGTATTTTGGTTATGCTTTAAGAGTCCTTATTTTTTCAAAATTCACACTGAACTACTTTTGAATTAAATTATATGGTGTCTTGCATTTGTTACAAAATAATCTAGGGGGTGAAGTAAACTGGGCTTCTTTTTTCTCTCTTTTTTTTTTGAGGTACTGGGGCTGGGGATTGAACTCAGGACCTCATATATGAGAAGCTTGCATTCAACCACTGAGCTACATTAGACATCAACTCCTCTGAGTTGGTTTTTTTATTTGATGTCTTGTTTGTTTTTTTGTTTTTAGGAAGCACCAGGCCAAACCCAGGATCTCCCATGTGAGAAGCAGGCACTCAACCATTTGAGCCACACCCATTCCAAGAAGGTTTTTAATAAACAAAGTTGAACATTACATTAGTTGAAAATTGTTAAATATGGTTGATGTGTACTTGGGGATATATTATGCTATCCTTTCTACATTCATTATGTTTGAAAATTTCCATAATAAAGTTTAAAAGTACAAAAAAAGTAAAATACAGTAGACTAAAAATAGTGAGTCATTCATATAATTTACCTTTCTTTCATTGCTTGTGTGTTTTACTTTTCCCATATAGTAGCTGAGCTATCACTTAAGTGAATTGACATTTTGTATCATTATCCTTTTGTGTATTAACATATTAATTTTTTCTTCTGGATTTATGTGCAATCTATATAAATAAAAATATATACCCTTCTCTAGATTTTCACCTGAGAGTATCCTCAATTCCTATTACTTATACATGTGTTTAGTCCTACTGAGAATTACAATTGTGTTTACAAGTATGTTCAGATTTTCCTTGTTTATTTTTAATGGCATATGAGCTTTAAAAAGTAATATTCAATTACATTTTCCCCTATGGTTTGAAATTTTCAACTGTTATATTGCTGAATACAACAGGAATTTTGGTGTTTGAATTAAATTTGGAATCAAAAATCTTTTTTAAAACCAAGAAGAAAATGGATAACAAATTGTGGTATATTCATAAAATGCAATGGAATAATACTCAGTAATTAAAAGGAGCAAATTATACATACGAAATAGGTGAATCTCAAAAACATTATGTAGGGAGAAAGAAGCCAAATGTTAAATAGAATACATTGTATGATTCAATTTATCTGAAGTATAAAGACAGCCAAAATAACTTTATGGTGAGAGAAATAAGAACAGTGGTCACATGGAGTGGTGGTGGGGGGAAGGGGTTAGAATTGACTATGTAGCATCATGAGGGAAATTTCTGAGGGCATGGAACAAACATGCTAACAATGTTTTTCTATTCTAGGATTTAAGGTTATCAGTTTTCTTTTGTTCTTTTTTTTTTTTCTTCTTTATGAAATTTTCTGTGAAGGGGTATGTAGGAACACTCATTCATTGCTGGTGACGATGTAAAATGTCACAGCCGCTGTGGAAGACAACTTGGCAATTCCTCAGAAAGTTAAGTACATATCACTCGGTAATCCTACTTCTAGGTATATACCCAGAAGAACTGAAAGCAAGGGACTCAAACAGATATTTGCACACCAGTGTTCATAACCAAAGATAGAAGCAACCCAAGTGCCCATCAACTGATGAATGTATAAACAAAATGTGAAAAATGTGATATATACTCACAATAGAATATTATTCACCTGTAAAAAGGAATGAAATTCTGATACATGCAACAATATGGAAAAACCTCTATCTTTGAGTGAAATAAGTCAGACAGAAAAGGACAACTATTGTGTGATTTCACTGATACGAAATGATTAGAATAAGCAAAATCATAGAGTTAGAATATAGGTTACCAGGGCATGGAATTTAGTAAAGAATAGGGAGTTAAAGCTTAAAATGTACAGAGTTTCTATTTGGGATTATGGGAAAAGTTTTGGTAGTGGATTGTGGTGATGGTAGGTAGCACCACACTGTGAACATAACTAACAGGACTAAATTATATGTTTTGATATGGTATAAAAGGGAAATTTTAGGTTGTATATGTTACTAGAATAAAATTTTGAAAAATCCATGGAATGCATAACAGTGAACCCTAAGTTAAACCGTCAACTATAGTTAATAGTACAATTATAAAAATATGCTTTCATCAATTGTAACATGTACAATACCAATTCATGGCATGGATTGGTATATGGGAACTCTGTACTTTAAGCACGAGTTTTCTGTAAGCCCACAGCTTCTCTAATAATAATAATAATAATAATAAAATAACGTGGAAGAGAGAGTCAGAGAAGAAGATGTGAGAACAGAAGCAGAGATCAGAGTGAAACGATGTGATAAGATCACAACCTGCCATTGTTGGCCTTCAAGATGGAGGAAACGGGCCACAAGCCAAGCTGTCCAGGAGGTCTCTAGAAACTGGAGAAGGAAGGAAATAGATTCATCAGAAAGGAACACAACCTTACTTATATCTTGATTTTAGCCCAATGAGTCCTCTATCAGACTGACCTTCAAAATTGTAAGATTAGCATCTATTTAATTTTAAGCCATTATAGATTTGCGGTAATTTCTTCCCCCCCCCCCCCCACTGGTGAATTCTACCAAGCATTTTTATTTATTTTTATTTTTTTTAATTTTACTGGGAGGTCCTGGGGATCGAACCCAGGTCCCTCCATATGGCAGACGGACTCCCAACCATTTGAGCCACATCTGCCCCTCTGCGGTAATTTCTTAAAGCAGTACACCCTCTCTGTTGAATTGTCTTCCCCTTTTTCTATGCTCACTTAATGGCTAAATCCTATAGGCATCATTAGATCCTAAAATTAGGTTATCTTGTATCCTATATTCAGGTTTCACATTGAAAGAATCGGATTTTTTGAAAAGACATTAAAATTCAAGGCAATTTACACTTCCATTATGTAACTTACTTTTAATAATATCTCACATCCAATTATTACAGTATATTAAACTTAGAAGTATAATGGGAAAACATTAAATTCCTCCCTAATTATCAGAAAGAACAAAAGTAAAATTTACAATTTCCATCATATCTTCCACAGTAAAAAGAATGTTTTATGATTAGATAAAAAGAGAAGCAGGGTAAAACTATATATTTTTCTTTGTTTTTTCTTTGAGGCTTGAGGAGTACATTAGTAAAAAGAAATTATATTGGCTACCATATAAAATTATCCAAGATGATGTTAAAAAATAAACAGCTAGGAAAATTATTCCCAAATAATACAGGATTTAATTTTCTCCAGATAGAATAATTTTTGAGGTAAAAATGTTGTTTTCTATAGCAGTAATTGGTCCCATATATATGGGTCCCAAAACTCCAATAAGGAAAGACAGGATCAATAATGTAAGATGTATTTAACATTTACATACAGAAACCACCAAAATGCACTAGGTTCAGTTTCTGGGTTAAGATTTAAAATTCTGATATTCTATGGCAATCATGTGTATACATGTTTGTTGCTAGCATTTTCATTTTAATATTCATGATAAAATAAGGCATTGAATAATCCATAGTCTATTTTCATAAAACGAAGTGGTCTTTCTTTTTGAAGCAATGAAAATGTTCTAAAATTGATTGTGGTGATAAATGCGCAACTCTGTAATTATACTGAGAGCCTTTGACTGTACACTTTGGGTGAATTGTATGTTGTGTGAATAAATTTTTTGTTTGTTTTAATGAAGTAGTTTAAGATATCTAGGAAAAGACGCTCTCCCATTATTTTTGCATAAGTTGAAATATACATGAACATCCATATTCCAGGTATATAAGTAATTAGTATTATGCAATACAATTTATTGTTCATAGCCCCTCAATACGTTGAAAAGTTTATAAGAATTGGGACCTCCCCCAGGAGGAGTCAACTTTAATAATTATGGAAAATATTATAGTCAGGTGTGTTGATTAAAATGGAATAGACCCACAAAAAGAGACACTGGATTGCCTACCTTTAGTTATTAATGCATATTAAACAATCAATTTAATTCATCTCTAAAAACATTTTCAAATTTGTCCACTAGAGGGAAGTGTAGGTTAGATTGTGACAGTCTCATGTTATAAAATGTAAAACATTTTTTCTTAATTTAGTCTTTCTCTCTTTCCCTCTCTTTCTCCATCTCTCCTCTGAAATAACCACAATTCACCATTTATTGATTTTTAAAATCTGAAATAGGAAAGGAAACTATTATCTTTCTTATATTTCCTGTTAATCTAATTTTTAATTGACATCTGCTTTTCAGTCATTGGGTTTCCATTACGTTTTAAACTTTATTATTTGGAATTTATCATTTTAATTTTAGAAGTTGAATGCTTATCACAAAATAAATCCATTTTTAAACTTATTTAAACAAAAGAGTGTGTTCTTACCCTAGAATATTCAGTACATAGAAGAATTCCGTACACTCACTGCTACCAAGATGGGTGAATATTGCTGAATAAATTCTAAATTGAAGCCACATTATTCTCTGACCCAATGACAGAGACATCATTATTAAATCATTAGGCCTAATGGCTTCAGGTTTCTCTAAAATGCTCTAGTAATTGTTTGGCTTTATTAGACTTCTTAGGTCACAGAGACCTAGGACTATTTGCCCTGTTATTTTTGAAGATCTTTTTGCAACCAAGAAGTTGAAATGTTTCCCAATAGACTATTAAATCAATCATTTGCTGTAATTGGATGTTTACTGAATAAGGATTCTTGTAGGATTTACCATCACTGGTAGACGAGTCCTATTTCCTGGGTACAGAGCTATGCTTTATGAAGGTAAATGTGTGAACTAAAGAGGAATAGCAAGCGAGTCTAATGCTTGTTTCAATTCTGAAATTACTAAGGAAATTCTCCATATGTGTGCACACAAATTTCCATGGACAGAGGAAAGTTAGACATGTCTAAAATGCCCAAATAAGCTAAGATGTTTTCCAGAATATTCATTTATCTTCATTTATACACTGAAAGTCATTTAGAATAGTGTCCATAGCGTAAATTATCTTAATCATGATGCTTCTAGTTGAGACTTCAGGTCTAAAATATAAAATCATATTACACATATATGCCTTAGTAATATAACTAAATAACTTTAAAAAGAGAATGCAACATATTTCTTAAATATGAGATAATAAAACATATAAAATTGAACATCACAAGAGTCCAATAAATTTTCATGCATTTTTTTTGTGGGGAGGGAATGGAAGGTAACTTGGTATACACTTTCACATATGAGGGATTTTCTGCAGACACCAGGCATTCTCTACCTGCTGTGCTATTTTACGTAAATGTGTATCTTTTCTATCGCTGCTGCAAAAATTCTAAATATCTATTCATTGCCAACTTACATGCTTTCTTTATGAGACTAATTTCTCCTCCTGAAAAGAAGTTTCCAGATCATAAACCAAAGGAAGAAAACATGGTCATTTTTCCTCAGCCTTTGTGTGGTTTTACTGGGTTCTGCAACCCCAGCCATTTACTTACTATTCATTCAAACCTTTCAAAAAAGGCTATGAGAAATCTTGCAGGACCAAATGTTCCATTCACATGAAGTTACTTACTCATGAGAAAGAAAAGCACATCGACTTAAATTGTTATTCATATTAGTTGCATTCAAAACTATACTAAAAGAAAGTTCTTTGTAGAACAGGATTCCGGCTCTTTTTTATTTTATTTTGTTACTTTTGTGCCCATTAAGTTCTTTTTGGAATGGATATAATTTTGGCTTTTAAGTAGGTTTGTTTATTTTTTGTTGTTTATAAATAAAACAAGTTTGTTTTAAATATCTGAAAAAGGAAAAAAATATGAAAATGAAAATTAAACAGCACTTCAACTCGTTGTCTCTTCTCTCCTAATCTCTCAATTCTTTTTTCTATCTTTTACACACCACCCACACACACAGTCTTAAAAATCCAAATGCTGCTATTAATATCTTTTTTTTAAACTTTATTTTGTACATTTAATAATTGAAAACATAAGCAATAAAAACTAAAAAGTAAACACAGATGAATAAATATATACATTTCTCAATTAAATGTAATAGACACATATAATTTTTTTGTTGTTTAGTTGTTTTGTTTTTTGTTTGTTTTTTTGTGCGTGTGAATCAAACAATATATTACACAATATATTTGGTTCATAGTAATGCATTCATACAGTATTTGTCCTTTTGTGTCTGGCTTGCTTCACTCAACATAATGTCCTCCAGATTCATCCATGTTGCCATATGCTTTATGACTTCATTTCTTCTTACAGCTGCATAATATTCCATCGTGTGAATAGACCACAGTTTGTTTATCCATTCATCTGTTGATGGACACCTGGGTTGTTTCCAGCTCTTGGCAATGGTGAATAATGTGGCTATGAACATTGGTGTGCAGATGTCTGTTCGTGTCACTGCTCTCAGCTCTTCTGGGTATATACCCAGTAGTGGTATTGCAGGGTCACATGGCAAGTCTATATTAAACTTCTTTAGGAACTGCCAAACAGTCCTCCATAGTGGTGGTACCATTCTACATTCGCACCAACAGTGAAGAAGTGTTCCTATCTCTCCACATCCTCTCCAGCACTTGTTTTTTTGGTTTTTTGTGTGTGTGAATCAAACAATATATTACACAATATATTTGGTTCATAGTAATGCATTCATACAGTATTTGTCCTTTTGTGTCTGGCTTACTTCACTAAACATAATGTCCTCCAGATTCATCGATGTTGCCATATGCTTTATGACTTCATTTCTTCTTACAGCTGCATAATATTCCATTATGTGAATAGACCACAGTTTGTTTATCCATTCATCTGTTGATGGACCCCTGGGTTATTTCCACCTCTTGGCAACGATGAATGATGTGGCTATGAACATTGGTGTGCAGATGTCTGTTCGTGTCACTGCTCTCAGTTCTTCTGGGTATATACCCAGTAGTGGTATTGCAGGGTCACGTGGCAAGTCTATATTCAATTTCTTTAGGAAATGCCAAACAGTCCTCCATAGTGGTTGTACCATCCTGCATTCCCACCAATAGTGAAGAAGTGTTCCTATCTCTCCACATCCTCTCCAGCACTTGTAGTTCTCTGTCTTTTTAATAGTGGCCTTTCTGATAGGTGTGAAATGATATCTCATTGTAGTTTTGATTTGCATTTCCCTAATCATGAGTGATGTTGAGCATTTCTTCATGTGTTTTTTTTGCCATTTGTATTTCTTCTTCAGAGAAATGTCTATTCAAGTCTTTGGCCCATTTTTTAATTGGGTCATTTGTCTTTTTATTGTTGAGCTGTAACATCTCTTTATATATCCTGGATATTAAACCCTTATCAGATATGTGATTTCCAAATATTTTTTCCCATTGAGTCGGCTGCCTTTTCACCCTTCTGACAAAGTCCTGTGAGATGCAAAAGTATTTAATTTTGAGGAGGTCCCATTTATCTACTTTTTCTTTTGTTGCACGTGCTTTGGGTGTGAAGTCCAAGAAACCACCACCTACTACAAGGTCTTGAAGATGTTTCCCTACATTTTCTTCTAGTAGTTTTATGGTCCTGGCTTTTATATTTAGATCTTTGATCCATTTTGAGTTGATTCTTGTATAGGGGGTGAGATAGGGGTCCTCTTTCATTCTTTTGGTTATAGATATCCAGTTCTCCCAACACCATTTGTTGAAGAGACTGTTTTTTCCCATCAGCGTGGGCTTGGTAGGTTTGTCAAAAACCAGTTGACTGTATAGGTGAGGGTATATTTCTGGATTCTCAATTCTATTCCCCTGATCGATGTGTCTATCTTTATGCCAGTACCATGCTGTTTTGACCACTGTAGCTTTGTAATATGTTTCAAGGTCAGGCAGTGAAATTCCTCCCACATTGCTCTTCTTTTTTAGAATACTTTTGGCTATTCGGGTGCACGTACCCTTCTAGATGAAGTTGGTAATTGCCTTCTCTAATTCTGTAAAGTAAGCAGTTGGGATTTTGATTGGTATTGCATTGAATCTATAAATCAGTTTGGGCAAGATTGACATCTTCACGATATTTATTCTTCCAATCCATGAACACGGAATGTCTTTCCATTTGTTTAGGTCTTTTTAAATTTCTTTTAGCATTGTTTTGTAGTTTTCTGCATATAGGTCCTGTACTTCCTTGGTTAAATTAACTCCTAGGTATTTGAGTCTTTTTGTTGCTATTGAAAATGGAATTTTCTTCCTGATTTCCTCCTCAGGTTGTTCAGTACTAGTGTACAAAAACATTACTGATTTTTGTGTGTTGATCTTATATCCTGCCACTTTGCTGAACTCATTTATTAGTTCAAGTAGCTTTGTTGTGGATACTTCAGGATTTTCTAAATACAGGATCATGTCATCCGCAAACAGTGAGAGTTTTACTTCCTCTTTTCCTATTTGACGCCTTTAATTTTTTTGTCTTGTCTAATTTCCCTAGCTAGAACTTCTAGTACAATGTTGAATAACAATGGTGACAGTGGGCATCCTTGTCTTGTTCCGATCTTAGGGGGAAAGCTTTCAACCTTTCCCCATTGAGTATGATGTTGGCTGTTGGTTTTTCATATAAGCCTTTTATCATATTGAGGAATTTTCCTTTTATTCCTATCTTTTGAAGTATTTTTATCAAAAAAGGATGTTGGATTTTGTCGAATGCGTTTTCTGCATCTATTGAGATGATCATGTGGTTTTTTTCCTTCAACTTTTTAATGTGGTGTATTACATTGATTGATTTTCTTATGTTGAACCCGCCTTGCATACCAGGAATAAATCCCACTTGGTCGTGATGTATAAGTCTTTTGATATGCTGTTGGATTTTATTTGCAAGTATTTTGTTGAGAATTTTTGCATCTATGTTCATGAGAGAGATTGGTCTGTGATTTTCTTTTCTTGTGGAATCTCTATCTGGCTTTGTATTAGGGTGATGTTGGCTTCATAAAATGTGTTGCGTAATTTTCCCTCCTCTTCAATTTTTTGGAAGAGTTTAAACAGGATTGGTGTTAATTCTTTTAGAAATGCTTGGTAGAACTCACCTGTGAAGCCATCTGGTCCTGGACTTTTCTTGCTGGGAGATTTTTGATGATGGATTCAATCTCCTTAATTGTGATTGGTTTGTTAAGTTCTTGTATTTCTTGTTGTGTCAGTGTAGGTTGGTTATGAGTTTCTAGAAATTTGTCCATTTCATCCAGGTTGTCTAGTGTGTTGGCATGTAGTTTGTCATAACATCCTCTTATGATTCTTTTTATTTCTGTGAGGTCATTTGTAATTTCCCCCCTTTCATTTCTGATTGTACTTATTTGCATCTTCTCTCTTTTTTTCTTTGTTAGTCTAGTGAGGGGTTTGTCAATTTTATTTATCTTCTTAAAGAACCAGCTTTTGGTTTTGTTGAATTTCTCTATTGCTTTTCTGTTCTCATTTTCATTAATTTCCGCACTAATCTTTTTTTTTTTCCTTCTTTCTTTTTGCTTTGGGATTGGTTTGCTCTTCTTTCTCTAGTTTCTGAAGTTGTTCAGTTAAATCTTTGAGTTTAAGTCTTTCTTGTTTCTTAATATAGGCATTTAGGGCTATAAATTTCCTCTCAAGACTGCCTTTGCTGTATCCCATAAGTTTTGATATGTTGTGTTCTCATTTTCATTTGTCTCAATATATTTACTGATTTCACTTGCAATTTCTTCTTTGACCCATTGAATATTTAGGAGTGTGTTGTTCAGTCTCCACATGTTTGCAAATTTCCTTTTTTCCTGTCTGTTATTGATTTCTAGTTTCATTCCATTATGATCTGAGAAGGTACTTTGTATAATTTCAATCTTTTTATATTTATCGAGAGCTGTATTGTGACCTAACATGTGGTCTATCCTGGAGAAAGATCCATGGGCACTTGAGATGGATGTATAATCCGCTGAGTTGGGATGTAGTGTTCTGTATATGTCTGTTAGGTCTAACTTGTTTATCATATTCTCCAAGTTCTCTGTTTCCTTGTTGATCTTCTGTCTAGTTGTTCTATCTAATGATGTGAGAGGAGTGTTGAAGTCTCCAACAATTATTGTAGAAATGTCTATTTCTCCCTTCAGTTTTGCCATAGTTTGTCTATATATTTGGGGCACCCTGGTTAAGTGCGTAGATATTTATGACTGTTGTATCTTCCTGGAGGATCGTCCCTTTTATTAATATATAATGGCCTTCTGCATCTCTTATCACTTTTTTGCATTTGAAGTCTGTTTTGTCTGATATTAGTATAGCTACCCCTGCTCTTTTCTGTTTACTATTCGCATGGAGTATCTTTTTCCAGCCTTTTACTTTCAGCTGGCTTGTATCCTTGTGTCTGAGATGAGTTTCTTGTAAGCAGCATATGGATGGCTCATGTTTTTTTATCCATTCTGTCAGCCTGTATCTTTTGATTGGGGAATTTAATCCATTCACATTCAATGATATTACTGAAAATGCACTAATTATTTCCTCCATTTTATTCTTTGGTTTTCATATGTCATCTTATTTTTGTCTTTCTTTTTACTCTTTTGGTTATCCTTTCTGCTTTTCTTTCTTCTATACTCTACTCCAAGCCTCTCTCTCCTTTCTTTTTCTTTCAGGTCCTAAGGCTTCCTTTAATATTTCCTGCAAAGGTGGATTCTTTTTTTCAAACTCTCTTAGTTTCTGTTTGTTTGTGAATACTTTATATTCACCTTCATATTTGAAGGACAGTTTTGCTGGGTAAAGAATTCTCGGCTGGCAGTTTTTCTCTTTCAGTTTCCTAATTGTATCATACCACTGTGTTCTCGCCTCCATGGTTTCTGAAGAGAAATCTGCATAAAGTCTTACTGGACGTCCTTTGTACGTGATCGTTTGCTTCTCTCTTGCTGCTCTGAGCATTTTCTCTTTATCTTTTACATTTGATGTTCTGAATAATATGTGTCTTGGTGTAGGTCTATTTGGTTTTATTCTTATTGGCGTACGGTGTGCTTCTTGGACATGAACGTTCATTTCTTTCGTGAGAGTTGGGAAAATTTCAGCTATTATTTCCTCAAATACTCTTTCTGCCCCTTTTCCTTTCTCTTCTCCTTCTGGAACTCCAATGACACGTATGTTCTTGCGTTTTGTGTTTTCATTCAACTCTCTGAGTCCCTGCTCAATTTTTTCCATTCTTTTCTCTCTCTATTCTTTTCTCTCTTCAATTTTAGCTGCTCTGTCCTCAATATCACTTATTCTTTCATCTATCATTTCGAGTCTGCTGTTGTATGCTTCAAATGTATTTTTTACTTCACTTACTGTTCTTTCATTCCCATGCACTAGTTTACTTTTCTGTTCATGATTTCAAATTCTTCTTTATGTTCGCGCAATGACTTCTTGATGTCTTTGATCTCTTTAACTATATTCTCTTTCATCTCATTAATTTGATTTTGGAAATGTGTGCTCATCTCACTAATTAGTTCTCTCAAATTCTGCATCTCTTCTGGGACTTTGCTGTATTTCTTTTCTCGGGCCATGTCTCCTATTTTCTTAGTATGGCCCGTAATTTTTTGTTCGTGCTTAGGCATCTGGTTAGTTTGTATTTTACTTAGATGCTCTATCTCTTTTTCTTTTATGGGGTTTTAGTGGCAGGCGGCTGTGAGTTACCACTGCTCTTTGATTTTTGGCTCAACCTTGATTGTTAGGATTGGTCTTCTGGTTGCTCAAACCTGGGCACTGGACCCAGTAATTGGTTGTAGAGTCGTTTCCTAGGGACTTGGGCAGGGAGGCTATAGAGGCCAGGAAAAGCTTCTCTTACTTATTAATTTTCTTATGTGTACTTCCTTGGTCTGCCAGGAGATGGCACTTTTTGGCAGCTCTCAATTCAATGCCTGGTCGGAGCGTATTTGTTGTGACACAGACCAGATCAATGTGATAGAGCTTCCTGTCTGGGGGCTAGGAGTCCTGTGATTCAAACTTTCTGAGACAGTTCTCCAGACTTCTATTGTAGCATCCCCCTTTTCCCAGCTAGGAAATATTTCCACTCCCTTCTGAATCCTCAACAATCAGTCCCTATTAGTAGAGGATGAGATTGGGAGGTTTGTGTATCTTTAGCCCCTTGCAGGCTCCAAGGCAAACAATGGCGCAGCCCCACCCAGCCTGGAAGGGCTCTCGGGACAGGGCAGACCAGACCTGGGAGTCCAAAGCAGGGTCAGCCTCAGGCTCTCTCTCCTCTCTCCCGTGATGTCCTCAACAATTAGTCCAGGCTAGAAGAGAGGGAGGTTGCGAGGATCGGATTTCTCCAGTCCTTTCCAGGCTCCCAGGGCAAACCGCCGTGTGGAAGGGTCCTTTCCAGGCTTCCAGGGCAAACCGCCGTGTGGAAGGGTCCGTGGGGCTCTGCAGCCCAAATTTCAGGTCCGAACCTGAGTCAGCCTAAGGTTGTGTCCCTCTCTCTCCCCTTTCCGGGAGTGGCAGATCCCTGAAGCCCCCTTTGTCTGTGGTCACAGGCCCAGGGGCCCGAGAATTCTGAAGAGTGTGGGGGAGGGTGCCGGCAGCAGCAGAAGCTGCTACTTGCAACTCACAATTCTGTAGTCACGATTTCCCTCTTCTGTCCCTCTCTCTTCTGGGTGGTGTGCAGCCTTCACCTGGTGACCTAAACCCTAGAAGATCTTTTTCGGGGCTGTTTCAGCTTGTCCTCTAGCTATTTTTCTGGAGAAGAGATTCCTGTGTCTTACTAGTCCGCCATCTTCCTGGAAGTCCTATTATTATCTTTGCATATATACTTTAATGGATTTGTTGTATACATTTGCAAGGTATATTCTTAAAAGTAGAATTGTGTCCTAGGACATACACAATTTTAATTTTGATAGATATATATGAAAATGTATAACTAATTTTTAACCCCACTAATGGATTCTCCACACACTTGCCAAAATGATTTTCATCAATTTTTTAAATATTTCCCAATGTGAGGGGTGTGGTTTAAATAGCATTTAGGCATCTAAGTGTGTCTATGTGCATATTAATTTAATTTTGAGTGGAATTGATCCCTTCTATGTTTATCTGCCCTTGTATTTCTTTTTTTGTGACCTTCCTACCTGTTTAAATCTCTTGACATTTTTTTCTTTAAAGTTTGGGGATTTAAAATTTTAATTTGTGAAGGCTCTGTATAATAAATGAATTAATCCCTTTGCCTGTGGTGTAATGTTTGGTAAATATTTTTCCCAGTCTATTTTTCCTTTTGGTTTTGTTGATGGTGCCAGTTAACAGACAATTAATTTTTATATTAATTAGTTATCCTAGAGACATTCATTGAATATTTCTGCTTTCTTCAGTTTTGAAATGTCATCTTTAATGTATACTAAATTCTTATCAGTACTTGAATAGTTTTCTGGACTGTCTAATAATTTTTTTGTGCTGGGACCACAGAGTTGTAATTATTATGTCTTAATAATATATCTTAAATCTGTTTAGCTTGTCCACTATCATTTCTATTCTTTTTCAGGTTATTCCAGACTGTTCTTACATGTTCACTTTTCCAGATGAATTTAAAGTCTATCAAGTTCCAAACAAACGTAACAACAAAACATCTGTTGGTATTTTGATTTGACATCTGAATTTGTAAATTAATTTAAAGACAAGTGGCATCTTTCAAATGTTGTCTCTCTATTCAAGAGCACCCAATATCTTTGCGCATTTAAATTTTGCTACTTTATGGGAGGCGGCTGTGGCTCGATCAGTGGGGCTCCCGTTTGCCGTGTGGGAGGCCCGGGGTTCGGTTCCCGGGGCCTCCTGGTGAAGGCAGGCCAGCCCGCATGGCGTGGTTGGCTGACCCGGCAAGCGCGGGCAGCAAGGGGGGAATAAATGAATAAATAAATAAAATCTTTAAAAAAAAAAAAATAAATAAATAAATAAATAAATTTTGTTACTTTATAGTTTTCTAATTTATTATTATTGTTGTCTTAAAGTAACAATTCTTGGTTTATTTATCAATTTTATTGCTGAATATTTTTGTCTTTTATCATTTTTAATCCTCTATTTTTAATCTGCCTGAGTTAAGTGCTTAATTCATTTATTTTGTTACATCTTTTAGTAAATATAGTTTAGTAAATATATAGTACTTAAGTCTCAATATTTTTATGAATATAGTTTTAGACAAATCACTAAAGTTCTATCTTATAGTTTCTATTTTTATTTCCTAGATATTCTATACTATCAGCTTCAATAGCCTCTTTACACAAGAATAATTAAGATAACATTAAAAATTTCCAGGTGGTTGAAATTTTTTTTAAACAAATCAATTTTTTTATATATATTAATAAAGTGTACAATCCATCCAAAGTGTACAATCAATGGTACTTGGTATAATCACATAGTTGTGCATTCATCACTTCAATCATTATTGGAGCATTTTCATTATTTCAATAATAATAATAATAAACAAAAAACAGACAAGAAAATTCTTCACTTCTCAATCCCTCTCTGTTTTCCCTGCTGTACATTGTGCTATTTCAGGCTATTCTTGCACATTTATTTATTTATTTATTAAGCAGTTTTATTGAGATATGTTCACATACCATATGATCGGGTGGAGGTTTTTAAATTTTTATTTTTGTTATAATTTCTATTTTTTGTATAATTAATATAATCTACATTTTTTTCTATTTATTAAAAGTTATTGAAACTTTTTACAAAAATAATATAGGATAAATTTCTGTCAGTACATAATGGAAACCTGAAAATAAGATGTGTTAACTGTTCTCAGGTTATTATACTCAAAATATACTCCTTAAATCAATATTATTGTCTTTTTCACATCCTTTAAACCAAGCATTTATTTTTTTAATTTAATCTACCACTTAATGTTTCCTGCAAGTATTATTTTTCTAATAATTTCCCTTTGTATTCACTGCAAGTTTGCTTCATGAATTCTGATGTTATATTGCTTAACACAGAAAGAATTATTCCAATGAAATCTTCATTACAGAAGATAAAATTTACCTTTATAGAGTTTCACTTTTTTCTTCTATAGTGGTTTTTTTCCTTAAAATCAGTCTTATCCAAAATTAATATTTCTCTCATGCATTACTTTTATTTATTGAGCTTGGGTATCTTTCCCCATGTTTTTATTTTCAACTTTACTGAATCATTTTACTATAGATAGGTTGCTTATAAGAAGCATATAATTGAGTGTTGGGTTTTGATTCAGTATGAGAGTTTTTTTTTAATTTAATAAATGACTTTATCCTATTTATACTTATCCTAATAAAAGGTGTGTTTAGTCTAAATTCTTCCTCATTTTTTATGTTATGTTTTCAATTTTTAATAAATTCCTTTTTTCCCATCTTTTGCTATATGATCTATATCTTCTATCTCCCATCTGCCTCTTGTAATTAGAATCTGTACGGGCTCCTCTTTGCTTTTTTTCTAGTAGTATAGTGTTTTTAAAAGTGTAATTATTCCACAGAATAATAGAGTCACCTTATTGCTTTAACACAGGCAGATTCTTAAGCCCTATCCCAGACCTACTGAATTTTTACTTAAGATGTGGAGAAGAGTTGGTACCTGCTATTTGACAAACTTGCCGGGGTCCATTTGAACACTAAATACCCATCCTCAAATTTTGCAAAGTTTCAAACCTATAGAAAATGTGAAGGTGTAGTAAAATAAATACTTGTATATCCCTCATCTAACTTTACCAGTTGTTAAAATGTTGGCCCCTTTGCTTTACTTCTTTTTTTCCCTCTCTCTAAAACATCTAAAAGCAAGCTCCACCAATCCTTCCATATTACCTCTAATTAATTCAATATTTACTTGCTTAAGACTTCCTTCATGATCACAATATTATTAACACATCAAAGAAATTTAACATTGATGAAAAATATCTAAGATATTATCTTTGGAAGATTTTTATATTAATATTCTCAATGAACCTCTCCTACCACTATCCAAGGCCACTGGACATCAGCAAAGAATCATGCTTCAAGCAAAGATGTGATAGGTATATGCACAGTGCAGCCAGCCCTCTTGGAAGGCTGCAGCTACCATGAGAAAGTCAGGTCTAGTCTCCTTGAGAATGAAATAGCACAAGGGACAGCCCAGCGAGCAAAACTGTCTTCCGGAAACAGATGCATGAGTGAGTGCAGGCAAAACCAGCAGAAGAACCTCCCAACCAAGTCACAGAATCTTAAAAACCAATACATTATTATTATTATTATTATTTTAATAGTTAGTAGTAATATATTTTTTTTTCTTTTTTTTTTTTTATTATGGGTAAAAATCAAAATTCTCACAATACATACAAACATTTGCAAAATGATATATAAATATATGTGCATATATGTGTATTTGCTTACAAAAATGTTATTTATATATATATATAGATACATATATTTTAAGAGGTGCTTAGATTATCTAAAATATTACACGGAACCCACTGGGATTCCCATGTTGCCCACCTCCCACACCTCCCACCACATCCCACACAAACATCTCCCACAGTGTGGCCCACCAACCTCAATGAACTTACACATCCTGGAGCCTTGCCACCAACCATAGACCACAATACATTATTTTTTAAAGTTACTTAGTCAGGGTTTGTTGCACAGCAATAGATAACTGATAGATAGTTTATATTTAAATTACCCTGATTGTCAAATAATGTCCTTTGTAGCTATTTATCTCATTTTTTATCTAGGATCCATTCCAGATACACACATTGAGTTTAGGTATCATGAATCTTTAGTCTTTCTTTATTTATAGCTGTTCCCTTACCTAATTTTATTTATTTATTTATTTATTTATTTATTTATTTATTTATTTATTTGTCTTCTTCTGAAACTGACTTTTGTCCAATATCCAGGTCAGCTATCTTGTAAAATATCCTACAATTTTGATTTGTCTTATAGTTTCCAAACAATTGGCTTTAACTTAAACACTTTTGTCATATTACCATAGTTGTTTGTGTAGTAAGGAATTTGCTCCTCTGAAGAAAGGTTTGGCCTTTGGAAGGGAACCTCTACACTCTTTTAATCTCCCAAGTGGTAGGAGTGCCTTTGTTATGCATGGTGGGCCTTTCAGACCACACTAGTTTATGCTAATGAAGGTTTTAGGGTGGAAGCTCAGTCCATCTAGAGACTGAATTAAACAGGTGGACAATTAGTCAATCAATTATGCTTACATAATGAAGCCCCATTACATCTCTGGACATTCTAGGTTAGGTGAGCTTCCCTGGCAAGCAAATACTGTGTGTTTTATCACATATCATGTCCAGGAGAAGGTGATGCCATCCAAGACTCCAGGGCAAGAGGAAGACAGGTTTCTCTGCATTTGGACAACTCCTAGAATCTGCCCTATTTGTCGCTTTTCTTGGTTAGTGTTAATTTGTAATCTTTAGCTATAATGAAACTGTTAATTGTAAGTATAGTGCTTTTTTGAGTTCTGTGAGTTGTTCTAGCAAATTATCAAGACTCAGGGTGACTGTGGGGACTCTCAAATCCTTAAGAGTTCTGGTCTGAAATGATGGTGACCCTGGGACCTTCCAACCCGTGACTGGTATCTGAAGTGAGGGCTGTCTTGGGGGAACTAACCTTGACTTTGCAGTTTGGCTAACTCCAGGGAATGTTGTATATTTCACTTTGTGTTACATCACATGGTATATAATCTTAATTGATACTGTTTTTGTTTTGTTTTTAGGAGGCACTGGGAACCAAACCCAGGTCCTCCCACAAAGGAAGCAGTGCTCAACCGCTTGAGCCACATCCACTGCCCAGATTTCATTGCTTTTTATGCTGATTTGGATAATTTGGTTTAAGGTGGCTCCCACTATATTTATCCATTGTAAAAATGACATTTTGAAAATGTGTTAATATCCTGTCCTCCAGTTAACTTTCAACCAATGGCTTTAACATTAGCATCCATTGATGATCCTTGCCTGAATAAATTATATAAGAGATTGCAAAAGGTGATTTTGTAATTCAATCATCAATTATACATTTATTACTTGGCATTCTTCTGTAGAGATAAACTTTCCCTCCTCTCTCTCCTCTCTCTTTTCTATGAACTCATAGAAATATTGTGCTGCTGTTGTTCAGTGTATAATATTCCATTTTTATCATTATTGTTTTTGGTATTTAAGCTCCTCAAATCTGGCCAGTAAGAGCCTCCCAATGCCTCCATCAGTCTTTGTATACTTCCTTGCTTTCTAGTACAATAACTCACCTTGTATGTTCTCTCACTCAAACCTTTAATAAACTCTTCCTCCAAAGAGACTAATCCCTTTTACTGGAAAATGATATTTAGAAACCAATATGTGTTCTATATGCTATTGAATTTCATTGCTTTTAGGCTCTTATAATGAACAAAACTAGGAAATATGTATTTCTTTAAAAAGTCATACTGTGATCTACAATTCAAAACTAACACCACAAGTTTCTTCCTCACCTTCTCTATTTCATTTTTGCATTTTCCTTTCCCACAGTTAGGATCCTGGTTCCAAAACATCCATATATATACTCATTTGCTGTATCCTACACTACACACAAAATAAGTTTCAGATATAATACATGTTTTAGTTTGCTAAACTGCTCAAAGCAGATACCATAAAATGGGTGGGCTTTTAACAATAAGAATTTATTAGCTTACAAGTTTATTTTTAAAGTGAGAAAAATGTCCAAATCAAGGCATTGTCAAGACAATGCTTTCTTCCTGAAGACTGGCTGTGGGCGATCTGAGCTTCTCTGCCACATGGCAAGGCACATAGTGACATCTGCTGGTCTCTCCTTTCTCTTCTGGGTTTCATTGTTTTCAGTTTCATGGTTTTCTCTTTTTTAATTTCATTCTCTTTATAAGAAAATGGATGCCAGTAAGAAGATTAAGACCTACCCTAGGCCATGACTTAACTAAAATAATCTTATCTAAAGATACTAATTACAATAGGTTTACACTCACAGGAATGGATTAGCTTCAAGAACATGATTTTCTGGGGGTACATACAGTTTCTTTCAAAATATACTTTTACCTTTTGAGTGTTTTAAATATTACCACGCATAGTTTAAAAGGCAAAGCAATATTAAATTAAAAGATATTAAAGAAGTCTCTCCCTCATCCCTGTCACTTTTACCCTATCCCCCAACCCTTATAGGAAACCATTTTCTTAGTGACTGATTTATCCTTGTTGTGTCTCTTTTTGCAAAATAAATAAATAAATAAACACCTTTCCCTTACTTTTTACATATAGACAGCATACTAACATATGCTATTTGAAAAAAAATTTAAACCAAAAAAAGCTCTTGGAAATCCCTCCACATCAGTCGGTAGAGCTCTTTCATATTCGTTTTATCTAAACGTACTCCAATGCATAGTACTCCAATGTGATACAAACTTTTGAGAAGCTCTATTCTTGTGGTAGCTTTTATATATTTAATAATATATTTAAAATTTTCCTATTTATGTAACTTAAAGTACCTACTGATGTTCTACTATAAAAAGTGAGGATATTGGAACAAAAACACTTTCTCCCACTAAATTTCCCCCTCCACCTCCCAAATATTATTAGTTATATGATATTATTTATATGATTCTGTTTTCATGATCAAGATTTATCACATTTATATTTATGCCATTATCCTTGATTCACACCATTGTATAGCAGCAGATATGTATTCATTAGAATGCTCACTGTAAGGTATTTTATAATTGATCTTCCCCACTCCTGAGCTCTGTATTATAATTCATTCCTCGTTTTCATGAATTTAATAGTGTGTTTCAAGAAATCTTTGCATATATGAAAATGTTTTCTGTTACCTGTACACATGAAAGACAACTTAGCTTAATAAAATCTCTTGGGTTATACTTGTAATCCATCAGAATTCTATAGGCATTGTCCTCTTGCCTTCTGGAAGTGAACTTTGCAGTAGAAAAGTCTAATACCATCTTCCTTTTCCTTTTTCTATCTGGATCACTTTATTTATACTTTAAATTTAATACCTTCATCAGAATGTATTTTGGTGTTGCAGTTCTATAATCAATTTTTTAATAGACCAAAACATGCAGATTTGCTGCTTTTTAAATTTTATAAGTTTTTTGTATACAGATTTGCTGCTTTTTAATTTTGTTTTTCTATTATGTCACTCAATATTTTTTCTTTTGTCAATTTTTTTCTCTATGGAGTTCTTTCATAAATAATGTCTCTCTTCAATACCTCTCACCTTTTCTCTAAGTAGTTTTTCTTCTGTGTAAGTTTTGAAAGATTTTCTGCCATATAAGCAGAGCCTATTCTCATCCTTGCTGCTTCTGATATGTTATATTTCCATACTGGCCTAATTTTTTTCATAATCCTTTTAAACTAAATCTACTGTGTTTTCATCCAAAGGATTGTGTCCCTTCATCTTCTGTTGTTTTCCTTTCAAAGAGAGAAGATACTCCCAGCGAAAGACGGATATATGGCTCAAAGAGAAATCAAGTAGCTCTTAGATCCTCATTTGGTTATTTTTGTTCTTCTGATTTTGTTCAGCAGCTTGCTTCTCTGCTTTATGAATCTAGATGAGACCAAATAAAAGTGAAACATCCTTCCATAAAAAAGAGTCCTCAGCAGAGATTTTTCCAGCTTTCCCTGAGGCTACCCCGACCCTACTCCTCCCTCTTCCTAATAAAGAATTATTGGTTGAACTGTGAATATACAATATTTATAAAATCTTTTTTATATTATGAAAAAAGCCCATGAAATAAATAAGTTTCCCATTCAAATGGGAATCAGCTACAATATAAAAAGGAAAAAAAAAAAAAAAAAACCCAACTATAGAGAATAACATCAGGATTGGATATTGTACAGTTTGTCACTCAGGTCATCCTCTGGTCCAGCTCCTATAAACATATTTGAACCTAAAGAAAAAAAAGGGATAAGTATAAACTAAAAGTCTTTTTATTAAAATCTCAGACATTGGAGTGGCAGCCCTTCTCTGAAAGTTGTATTTCATAAAGTTGAGGGGAAAAGGATAGTCCCCAACCTTACCAAAAGCTTTAGCAAATAAAGCTTTGGCAAATCAGAGGATTTGGTGCATTTGTAGTATAAAGGATATTGACAAATGTGCTGCAATAACGTTCTTCTCTATGGCTTCTCCTTAGCACCACTCATGTATTAGTTAGATATCTTGATTTCATGGCAGAAAAACCAGTTAAATATAAATTATTTGTATAACTGGGAAGAAAGTAAGTGGAGTGGTTCAAGCATGATTCAGTTCAGAGCTGGTAAATGCTCTCTTTCCTTCTGTCCTCCCATCTTATTCCTTTCCACTTCTGCTCTCCAAAATTCTGTCTGTCAGTCCTACTTGTCTTTGCTTAGTTCATTTTCTGCTCACCTACAGGCTATCTCCACATAATAGTGAAACCCTTCACAAGCAGCTCCAGCTACTTACTATTCTAGTTCCAACATGTCACAAGAAAAGCACCTTCTATATGAGCTAGAAATTGCTAAGTCCAAGAAAAGGATGTTAGCTACATAGTCACCCTAGGACAATTCAATGGCCCTAGGGGAATGGGACATTTTGAATAGGCCTAGATCTCATGTTGACTCCTGTGTGAGGAAGCAGGATTCTATGAGTGGTGCCCTCAGTAGAATAACATGAATGAAGAGAAGGAAAGCCCACTTCACAAAGGAAGGGAAGATGCACATCAAACAAAAACAGTACATATCCTCTATAGCTGAGCTTTCACAGCAGCAGTACCTTTGGCCCAGAAGAGATGAAGCAAGTTATTTTGGCATTGCTGTAGCAATTTTGACCATTGCAGCATCTGCTGTTCCAGCATACCACAACAATCCAATGACTTGTTTTTTAAAAATCATTCTAACCTTTATAGCATCAGAGGCTGATTATGACAGAGCTAAAATAGAAGAAAAAGAAAATAGAAATTACTATGAGGAAACCCTATCATTCAGCTTATGCTAAATTATATTGCAAATGATCCTAGAATCGCAGTGACTTGCTTAAAAAGGTCTATGCCTTGTTTTGGCTACTTGTCCTTTGAGCTTTGAATGGCTTTTTTCTACATCTTCTACATTCCTGGGACCAAGCCTAAAGGAGCAACATTCTGTTGTTGTGGCAGAGGGGAAAGTGAAAAGACAGAACCATGGTGCTTAAAACTTCTATTCTGAAGTGACACCATTAGTTTATGCACATTCACATTTCATTTGTTAATGCAAGTGTCTTGGTCAACCCTGACATCGATGGGATAAAAAAATATATATTCATTCTGCAGAGGCAGGTGTATTGAGAGATGCCTGGGTAGTAAGTGATCCAATATAGAGGGGAAGCAATTATTTTG
Source organism: Tolypeutes matacus (assembly GCA_026826555.1). Classification (NCBI taxonomy): domain Eukaryota; kingdom Metazoa; phylum Chordata; class Mammalia; order Cingulata; family Chlamyphoridae; genus Tolypeutes; species Tolypeutes matacus. The sequence goes on from JAKSZT010054458.1 coordinate 34,111,040, forward strand.
ACAATAATTTTCTCTGCAATTTACTACAATAATTAAAAGACTTCTTTTCTAGAAAATTGAGTTATTCCTAGATACTCCTAGAAATAGGTTGCCAGTGAATTTAAGGGGAGATTAGAGCTGGAGATTCTCAGAAATACCATCCATCAGAGACAAAGAGATAGTGTTTATATGATTGGCCAGGGAGGATATTGAATATACCTGGGCTAAGCCAATGTGAAGGGGGCAGGGGACAATGCATATCTTACCTACTTCAATAAGGAATGGCTTATTCTTAGTGTGACCATATTATTTATCTCATGAATTAGAATACTTATGAGGATAAAGAGGGTACTCTTTTTTTTTTTTTTTTTTTTTTTTTTAAAGGTTTTATTTATTTATTCATTTATCCCCCCCTTGCTGGTTGTGCTCGCTGGGTCAGCTAACCACGCCGTACGGGCGGGCTTGCCCTCACCAGGAGGCCCCGGGAACCGATCCGGGGCCTCCCATATGGTAAACGGGAGCCCCACTGATTGAGCCACAGCCGCTTCCCAAGAGGGTACTCTTGATAACTGCTTTGTTCTAGTAAGTCTTGGCAAATCAGGACTTAATAGTCATTCTACTTACTTATATCTCATGATTGCCATAGATTGTGATAACAAATTTTTTATATTCTAAATTATTTTTTTCCAAACATCAGTCTCTTCATGAGACTTAACGTTTATCAATTGCAATGAATGTGTCACACTAATGAATGATGTTGTTTATATGGGAGGGTGTGGGAGGTGTGGGGAGTGGGGCATATGGGAATCCCTATATTTTTTGTGTAACATTTATGTAATCTAAGTGTCTTTAAAAAAAAAAAAAAAGTATATATATATAAAAGTACAGCTTCTTGGGGCCTTAGCTATAAAATTAAAATCTCCAGGCTGGTTATGGCAGAATGTACTAACATCAAAGTACTCAATGATCCTCCATAACAATCACCTCCACTACTAGACTACTCTACAGAAATATTGCACTTCCTGCTCTCTGACGTCAGGTTTAACCATGTGACTTGCTTTAACTAATGAAATGTAAGTGAAGTTAGGTAAGCCCCTTCAGAGCAAAAGCATTAAAAAGCTGTCATGGGTTCCATCATCTCTCTTTTCTATATGCCAGGAAGACTGGCAATGTTCCAGGTAGCAGATGCCCCTTTAGCCTTGGCCTCCAAGTGAAGAGGACATGTATAACAGACACAGCCAACTCTCAAAGGATAGGCAACACAAAATAGATATTTCTTATAAGTAACTACGATTTGGAAGAGGCACATCTGTATCTCTTTTGAAAACCCTAATCTTGACTATATTTAATTCCTTATATTCAATGTTAAATTTCATTTTTAAACCTAAGCATCTCACACAGGACATAGTACTATATAGTTATTGAGTGTTTTTGTTCATCTCAGCATTTGTTGTTATAGTACTATTAGATTCACAATTCATCAATAATCTGTACTGAATAGAAGTTTTGGTGTACTTTTAAAGTTTTTTTTTCCCCTTGATAATGGAAGGAATACAAGCACACTGTAGATAAGCTGAAAATATAAAGAAGTATAAAAAAGAAAATAATCACTTTCCATCCCACAAAACTTAAATAAATAACTATTAATATTTTAGCTTTTCCTAAGCATTTTCTAAGAATATTTTTTTTAATTTTTTATTTATTTTTATTGTGGGTAAAAATAAAAATTCTCACAATACATAAAAACATTTGCAAAATGATATATAAATATATATGCATATATGTGTATTTGCTTACAAAAATTTTATTTATATATATATATATACATATATTTTAAGAGGTGCTTAGATTACCCAAAATATTACACAGAACCCACTGGGATTCCCATGTTGCCCACCTCCCATACCTCCCACCACATTTTAATTGTACTACACAGTAATTAATATAGCTTCCCATTTATTTTTACGTGAGTATTCCTTATGTTTTAAAACATGCTGCAAAAGCATTTTTAATGGCTATACAGTGTTCTAATATATCAAAATACCGTAATTGGCTTAACCCTTTCCCAACTGTAAGACACTTGTTTCCAAGAGTTCTTATAATTAATGCTTTATAAGTCCCTTTGCATTGAATCTTAGAAACATCTCTAATTAGTTTCTCCTGATAGGTGTCCTGGAAGGTGAATAACAAGGACAAAGAGTACAGTTTTAAGACTTTTACTATGTATTGCCAAATTGTTTTACAGATAAGGTTTATCAAGTTATACACTCAGAAGCACTTGCTTCACTGTATACTTCCCAGCATTGTATATGATCATTATTTTAATCTTTCCAATTAGGATAAACAAAACTATTTCAAATTCCACTTCCAATTTACTTAAACATTTTCTTTTATGTGTTAACCATTTATCTCTGCATATGCTTTGTGTGGCCATAATTTTAATGTAATTGGTCCATAGGGAGTTTTATTCAAATTCCTCACCAACTTATAAGTGAACTTTTAGGATGCATCTCATTTGTAAATTAGGAGCTGTTTATACTAGATATATGTTAAGATGGAACAAGGGAGATAAAACAGTACCAATCCTGTCAGCACTATTGAAGAGTACTTCCTACAAAGTTGAAAGTGTTCTATAGGTCTGTACCATCCAATAGGGTAGTCACTAGCCACATGTGGCTATTAGGGCCTTGAAATATGACTAGGGGATTGAAGTTTTACATTTTTTTTCTTTTTTTTTAAAAGGGGATTGAACCTGGGACCTCGTATGTGGAAGGCAGGTGTTAACCACTGAGCTACATCCACTCCTCTCCATTTTAATTAATATAAATTTTAATTTTAATAGCCATATGTGGCTAGTGGTTATATTGTATAGCACAGCTCTAACCAATTATTCCATCTTAGAGAAAAGGTCAGCTAATGAGATGAGGGAAGGTAAACCCAAGGCTTCATACCTAGTCTACTAAATTTATAAGCAAGAGGAAAGAAACAAGATCAAAGCGCAGATTACATAGTGTGAGGCCAGCTCAGTATATGTAGAATATACACAGTACATTTTTCTTGATTTTCAAATTGATGTGGGCCATATTAACCTAGCATATTTATATACCATGGCCATTCTGATAGGTGTGAAACGATATCATTGTAATTTTTATTTGCATTTCCCTAATCATTAATGATGTTGAACATTTTTTCACATTTTTTTTGTCATTTGTATTTTTCTTTGGACAAATGTCATTTGCACATTTTTTAACTTGGTCGTTTGTCTTTTTATTGTTGAGTTGTAACATCTCTTTATATATCGTGGATATAAAACCCTTATTGGACATGTGATTTCCAAATATTTTTTACCATTGAATGAGCTGCCTTTTCACCCTTTTAACAAAGTCCTATGAGGTGAAAATGTGTTTAATTTTGAGGAGGTCCCACTTATTTATTTTTGATTTGGGTATAAGGTCCAAGAAACCACCACCTACACCAAAGTCTTTAAGATGTTTCTCTACATTTTCTTCTAGTAGTTTTATGGTCCTGGGTTTTTTAGATCTTTGGTCCTTCTTGAGTTGATTCTTATATAGGGGGTGAGATAGGGGTCCTCTTTCATTCTTTTGGTTATAGATATCCAGTTCTCCCAACACGTTTGTTGAAGAGACTGTTTTTTCCTGTTAGCGTGGGCTTGGTAGCTTTGTCAAAAACCAGTTGACTGTGTAGGTGAGGGTTTATTCCTGGGTTCTCAATTCTATTCCCCTGATTACTGTGTCTATCTTTATGCCAGTACCATGCTGTTTTGACCACTGTAGCTTGGTAATATGTTTCAAGGCCTGGCAGTGAAATTCCTCCCACATTGCTCTTATTTTTTAGAATGCTTTTGGTTATTTGGGTGCACTTACTCTTCCAGAAGAATTTGGTAATGGCCTTCTCTAATTCTGTAAAGTAAGCTGTTGGGATTTGATTGCTATTGCATTGAATCTATAAATCAGTTTGGGCAAGATTGACATCTTCATGATATTTATTCTTCTAATCCATGAACACTGAATGTCTTTCCATTTGTTTAGGTCTTTTTAAATTTTGTTTAGCATTGTTTTGTAGTTTTCTGCATATAGGTCCTATACTTCTTTGGTTAATTTAACTCCTAGGTATTTGAGTCTTTTTGTTGCTATTGAAAATGGAATATTCCTCCTGATTTCCTCCTCAGGTTGTTCAGTACTAGTGTACAAAAACATTACTGATTTTTGCATGTTGATCTTGTATCCTGCCACTTTGCTGAACTCATTTATTAGTTCAAGTAGCTTTGTCGTGATACTTCAGGATTTTCTAAGTACAGGATCATGTCATCCACAAACAGTGAGAGCTCTACATCCTCTTTTCCTATTTGGATGCCTTTATTTATTTATTTATTTATTTGTTTGTTTGTTTGTTTATTTATTTATTTTCTTGTCTAGTTGCCATAGCTAGAACTTCTAGTATAATGTTGAATAACAATGGTGACATTGGGCATGCTTGTCTTGTTCCTGATCTTAGAGGGAAAGCTTTCAGTCTTTCCCCATTGAGTATCATGTTGGCTGTGGGTTTTTCATATATGCCTTTTATCATATTGAGGAATTTTCCTTTTATTCCTAACTTTTGAAGTGTTTTTATCAAAAAGGATGCTGGATTTTGTTGAATGCCTTTTCTGCATCTATTGAGATGATCATGTGTTTTTTCCCTTCAATTTGTTAATGTGGTGCATTACATTAATTGATTTTCTTATGTTGAACCAGCCTTGCATACCAAGAATAAATCCCACTTGGTCGTGATGTATAAGTCTTTTGATATGCTGTTGGATTTGATTTTAAAATATTTTATTGAGAATTTTTGCATCTATGTTCATTAGAGAGATTGGCTTGTAATTTTATTTTCTTGTAGAATCTTTATCTGGCTTTGGTATTGGGGTGATTTTCGTCTCATAAAATGTGTTGGGTAATTTTCCCTCCTTTTCAATTTTTTGGAAAGTTTAAACAGGATTGGTGTTAATTCTTTTTGAAACGTTTCGTAGAATTCACCTGTGAAGCCATCTGGTACTGGGTTTTCTTTGCTGGGAGATTTTTTATGACGGATTCAATCTCCTTAAATGTGATTGGTTTGTAAAGTTTTTGTATTTCTTGTTTTTTAATATAGGCATTTAGGGCTATAAATTTCCCTCTCAAGACTGCCTTCACTGTATCCCATAAGTTTTGATACATTGTGTTCTCATTTTCATTTGTCTCAATATATTTACTGATTTCACTTGCAATTTCTTCTCTGACCCACCGATTATTTAGGAGTGTGGTGTTCAATCTCCACATATTTGCAAGTTTACTTTTTTCCTATCTATTATTGATTTCTAGTTTCATTGCATTATGATCTGAGAAGGTGCTTTGTATAATTTCAATCTTTTTATATTTGTTGAGATGTGCATTATGACCTAACATGTGGTCTATCCTGGAGAAAGATCCATGGGCACTTGAGAAGAATGTATAACCCACTGAGTTTGGGTGCAGTGTTCTGTATATGTCTGTTAGGTCTAACTTGTTTATGATATTGTTCAAGTTCTCTGTTTCCTTGTTGATCTTCTGTTTAGTTGTTCTATCTAATGATGTGAGTGGGCTGTTGAAGTCTCCAACGATTATTGTAGAAATGTCTATTTCTCCCTTCAGTTTTGCCAGAGTTTGTCTCATATTTTGGGGCACTTTGGTTAGGTGTGTAGATATTTATGACTGTTATATCTTCCTGGGGGATCGTCCCTTTTATTAATATATAATGGCCTTCTGTATCTCATAGCTTTTTTTGCATTTGAAGTCTGTTTTGTCTGATATTCGTATAGCTACCTGTGCTCTTTTCTGATTACTATTCGCGTGGAGTATCTTTTTCCAACCTATCACTTTTAGCCGGTTTGTATCCCTGGGTCTAAGGTGAGTTTCTTGAAAGCAGCATATGGATGGCTCATATTTTTTTATCCATTCTATCAGCCTGTATCTTTTGATTGGCAAGTTTAATCCATTCACATTCAATGATATTACTGTAAATGCACTATTTACTTCTTCCATTTTATTCTTTGGTTTTCATATGTCATCTTGTTTTTGTCTCTCTTTTTACTCTTTTGGTTATCCTTTCTGCTATTCTTTCTTCTATACTCTCCTCCAAGCCTCTCTCTCCTGTCTTTTTCTTTCAGATTCTAAGGCTTCCTTTACTATTTCCTGCAAAGGTGGGTTCTTTTTTGCAAACTCTCTTAATTTCTGTTTGTTTGTGAATATTTTATACTCACCTTCATATTTGAAGGACAGTTTTTCTGGATAAAGAATTCTTGCCTGGCAGTTTTTCTCTTTCAGTTTCCTAATTGTATCATACCACTGTCTTCTCGCTTCCATGGTTTCTGAAGAGAAATCTGCACTAACTCTTACTGGACATCCCTTGCACGTGATTGTTTGCTTCTCTCTTGCTGCCCTGAGAATTTTCTCTTTATCTTTGACATTTGACATTCTGAGTAGTATGTGTCTTGGCCTAGGTCTATTTGGATTTATTCTGATTGGGGTACGGTATTCTTCTTGAACATGTAAGTTCATTTCTTTCGTGAGAAATTGGAAATTTTCAGCTATTTCCTCAAATACTCTTTCTGTCCCTTTTCCCTTCTCTTCTCCTTCTGGAACTCCCATGACACGTATGTTCTTGTGTTTTGTGTTGTCATTCAACTCTCTGAGCCCCTGCTCAATTTTTTCCATTCTTTTCTCTCTCTCTTCTTTTCTCTCTTCAATTTTAACTGCTCTGGCTTCTATCATCTCAAGTCTTCTGTTGTATGCCTCAAATGTGCTTTTGACCTCACTTATTGTGTTTTTCATTCCCATGATCTCTGTTACTTTTCTGTTCAGGATTTCAAATTCTTCTTTCTGTTCACTCAGTGTCTTCTTGATGTCATTTATCTCCTTAACTATATTGTCTTTCAACTCATTAATTTGATTTTGGAAATTTGTGCTCATCTCGCTGATTAGTTCTCTCAAATTCTGCATCTCTTCGGGGCTTTGATGTTTTCCTTTTCTTAGACCATGTCTTCTATTTTCTTAGTATGGCTCATAATTTTTTACTTATATTTAGGCATCTGATTAGGATGTAGTTTACTAAGATGCTCAATCTCTTTCTCTTTATAGGGATTTAGTGGGACAAGGCTGTGAGTTACCACAGCTCTTTAATTTTTTGCTAGACTTGGATTGTTAGGATTGTCCTGCTGGTTGCTCAAAACTGGGCACTGGACCCAGTAATTGGTTGTAGAGTCATTTCCTAGGGCCTTGGGCAGGGAGGCTATAGAGGCCAGGAAAAGCCTCTCCTACTTATTTTTAATTTTCTTATGTGCACTTCCTTGGTCTGCCAGGAGATGGCACTGTTTGACAGCTGTCAATTCAATGCCTGGTCGGAGTATATTTGTTGCAACACGGACCAGATCAATGTTATAGAGCTTCCTGTCTGGAAGCTAAGAGCCTTGTAATTCAAACTTTCTGAGACAGTTCTCCAGTCTTTTCTGGCAGCCCCCTCCCTTTTCCCAGCTAGGAAATATTTCCACTCCCCTCTGAGTCCTCAACAATCAGTCCCTGTTAGTAGAAGAGGACATTGGGAGATTTGTATATCTTTAGCCCCTTGCAGGCTCCAAGGCAAACAATGGCGCAGCCCCACCTGGCCTGGAAGGGCTCTCGGGGCACAGCAGAACAAACGGTTTTGTAGTCGCGATTTCCTTCTTTTGTCCCTCTCCTCTGGGTGGTGTGCAGCCTTCACCTGCTGTCCTAAACCCTAGAAGATCTTTTTGGGGGCTGTTTCAGCCTGTCCTCTTGCTATCTTTCTGGAGAAGAGATTCCCATGTCTTACTAGTCCACCATCTTCCCAGAAGTCCCCTTCTTTCTTTTAAGGATTTTTTTTTTTCTGATTTTGTAGGTTAGCTTTCAGAAGGCAGATTTACTTGCTCCCTTCATAGTTTTTGATGCAGTTATTGTCATGGTCAAGTATTTCCTAAAATACCTACTTCACATTTCCTGGCATTTTATAAGTATTCAATAAATATTAGTTTATTGATTTACCCTCACCATGAATTTATTGTCACCCATATCCCTAAATGTCAAATTTTGTCTACAATATCATTTCGTCTGAGCTAACCAAATAAATGTTATAATCTCTCAATTGATGTTAGGTACTACCTAAAACTTCCTTTACTGTTTTTGCAACTGCAGCTGTCCAATAAGTCTATCAAACTAACCAACCTCTTCAATGTTGAGAGCATATTGAAATATTTCCACTGATTATAGGCTTAGGAATGTGGACAAGTTTCTTTTTAAAAGAGTTTTGTTTCAGAGGAGCAGTAGGAGAGAAATCAGGAGCAGTTACATTCATGGTGTTTGTTTAATAGCTTGGTTTCTTCTACATTATTACTTATATTCAAAAGAGAAAAAAGAATGGAATATGGGAAAGACTGTGGCACAATGGGAAAGGCATTTTTAAAATTTCAAAATCATAAGTAAGAAATGCATGTAATTTTTCCTCTGGAAATGTTCTCCCAAGGAGTAACTAATAATGGCCTCCATTGCCACTTCCACCTACTTCTGCAGCTGCTTTACCACCTTTGCCACCTGCTGTAATACAAACCATGCCATTTAATTTTTTTCAGTTCTCTACATGGGAACATTTTCTTTTTACAGTCTTCAATGTAAAAATTAATTAATTAATCACACCCTTCTTAAGAATTTGTAAAAAAAAACCTGTTGTACACCCATGATTAAAACATCATGTCAAAACTGTAATGGGTAAACCAAATTGTATACACTGTATGAATGTTATTATACATTTTTGAAAAGCATTACATGGTCGATTGGAGCTAAGAAATCTTCAAATTGTGTGAGATATAATCACTGCTTAGTATTTGTGTCATATATTGTCAGTTCAGTTTTTCTACATAACCCTGACTAATAGAGGAGTGGAACTTGAGAAGCAGAAACATAAGGATGAGATTTCTGAGTTGGTTCTGAGGTTTTGGGGATTGATTCTCTAATCTGATTAGATTAAAAGGCACTAAAACCTAATTTCAATGAACAAGAGGGCACTGGCAATCTGTGGCATAAATTGCCAATAGAGATATAAAAAATATCACTATTGGATACTGTTACTCAAATGCTTATAAAAGAAAAGATACTGAGTGACAGTGTATTTGATACCTTAACAGAGTTTTGTGAACTTAAAAAATATAATGATGTTGGATTATTTTTCTTGAATATGCTGGATAAAGTTGTTAAAAAAAAAAAAAAAGGAGGAGCTTAGGACTTCAAATACCCAGCTCAAGTGCCACATGAAAAATATGAAAAGATTCTAAATGTGCCCTGATAGAAAACCTTATTTCTTGTAGCTACAAACTTAAGATTTCTGAAAACCAGAACATGAGTCTCATTGAGCAAGTGCCCAAATTACAATGCAAATTGAATCCCCAACCTTGCAGGATGTCTGCTGTTAAAGTGAGGGTGTTGATTGGGATTGGGAAGAATTAGATCCTGAAAACTGGCATGAAGACATAGGGCTGATAATGATGAGGATGAGGACACTGAACCCCTAGATTATGCTGTGTTTTCTTTGCTAGATAAACCTGTACCTATCTGCCTTGAGGAATCAGCCATCCCTCCTCCACCTAAAGAGATTAGCTCTTCTATACCTGATAAATGTGCAAATACCTTCCTTGAGGAAGCATCTCCATCCAAAAGATCAACCTTGTTTTACCAGAAGAAACAGTAATGGAATGTTCTGAAGTACTTGGCTTTCAAGACAATGCTAATTCCTCTCATGACCCACCACTACTACCCCTCTTTTCTTCCAGACCTATGACTAAACCAACAGGACCCAAAAGGTGAGGTACAAAGTGTGACCTATGAGGATGTGCACTACACTCCAAAAGAACTGTGTGATTCTTCCCAATTTGTACAGACAGAAATCAAGGGAATATGCACGAGAATGAATATTAAGGGTATGGAATAATGATGGAAGGAATATGAAGTTGGATCTGGCTGAATTTATTAATACAGGCCCAATAAGCAGAGATTCTGGAGTCAGTGTCATAGCTCAAGGGGTTAGAAAGAGCTTGGACATATTGTTCTGTTAAAGCATGGACCAAATGGTGACTTCATGAATTGAAGTGGAAATTCCAGAGCTGCCCTGGTATACTGTAGGTGAGGAAATCCAAAGGCTTAGAGAAATTAGAATGTTAGAGTGGATTTATCATGTAAGACCTGCTTACTGCTCCAGAAATGTCCAGAGGACACACCTGTGAGGAATGTATGTGTGAGGGCAGTACCATCATCCCTGAAGAGTGCTATAGTTGTTCTTCTCTGTAGCTAAGATGTTACTGTGGGAACTACTGCCACTGAACTTGGATCCTTAAATACAGTGGGGATGATCAGATTCCAGGTTGGCAAGAGTTAAGTGGCAGCACTTAATTGTCAAAGACAAGGTGGGCACCGCTACTGTAATGGACAGCGGAGTCAAAGCAGTAAACAGAATAGTCTGACTTGCAGAGACCTATGGTATTGGCTAGTTGATCATGGGGTGCCTAGAAGTGAAATAGATGGGCAGTCTACTAAATTCTTACTTAATCTGTATAAACAGAAGAGTTCTATGTCAAGTGAACAAAAAGTTGGACTTGAATCACAAAAGCAGAGTCATGGCCCCTCAATTAATTCCCAGACTTGAGACAGTTTACAGACCCAGAACCTCTTGAATGAAGAGAAGTCTAGGTCCCCTTGGGGAAAGGCCCTGCTACACTGCCAAAAATTTATACAGTTAATTTTCCTCCAAGACTTCCCCAAAAGGACCTATGGTACCTAAAGTACCAGGGTAACTTTGCATAGCGAAAAAGAAATTATCAGTATTTTGGAGATTACTGGACACTGGCTCTGAACATTAAGTCCAGGAGACCTGATATCACTGTAGTCCACCAGTCAGAGTTGGGACTTATAGAGGTCAGGTGATCGATGTGGTATTAGCCCACAGTGGGTCCAGTGTGTTTCTGGACCCATCTAGTGGTTATTTCCCCAGTTCTGGAATACATAAAATACTCAGCAATTGGAAGACCCCACACTGGTTTCCTAACCTGTGGAGTGAGGGCTATTATGGTAGGAAAGGCCAAGTGGAAGCCACTAGAACTGCCACTACTTAGCAGGATAGTAAACCAAATGCAATACCACATTTGTGGGGGGACTGCAGAGATTAGTGCCACCATCAAGGACTTGAAGAATGTGTAGGGGTGGTGATGCCTATCATGTCCCCATTTAATTTTCTTATTTAGCCTGTACAGAAAACAGATGTATCTTGGAGAATGGCAGTGGGTTATCTACAACTTAATGAGGTGGTGACTCCAATTGTAGCTGCTCTTTTAGATGTGGTATTATTGCTTAGAAAATCAGCACATCTTCTGGTACCTGATATGCAGCTACTGATCTAGCAAATGCTATTTTTCCTCAATACCTGTTAGCAAGGATCACCAGAAACACTTTGCTTCCAGCTCACATGGACAGTAATAAACCTTTACTCTCCTACCTCAGGGGTATATCTACTCTGTAGCCCTATGTCATAATCTAAACTGTACAGACCTTGATGCATTTCTCTTACATAAGACATTAAATTGATGGCATTATGCTGATTTGCTAATGAGCAAGAAGTAGCAATTCCTCTAGACTTATTGGTAAGGATCAGTAAGGCACTTACATGTTAGATGATGGCAGATAAATCCAACAGAAATTCAGAGGCCTTCCACCTCACTGAAATTTCTAGATGTCCTGTGGTGCGTGGCATGTCGAGATAGCCCTTCTAAAGTGAAGGACAGCTGTTGCATCTGGCCCCTCTTAGAACTAAAAAAGAGGCACAATGCCTAGTTGGTCCCTTTGGATTTTTGAGGCAACATAGTCCTCATTTGGATGTGCTACTCAAGGCCATTTACCAAGTGACCCCAAAAGCTGCTAGTTTTAAGTGGGAACTGGAACAAGAGGAAGCTCTGCAACAGGCCCAAGATGCTGTGCAAGCTGTTCTGCTACTTGGGCAATATGATCCAGGAGATCCAATGAAACTGGAAGTGTCAGTAGCAACTAGAGATTCTGTCTGGAGCCTTTGGCATGCCCCTATAGGAGAATCAAAGTACAGACCTTCAGGATTTTGGAGCAAAGCACTGCAGATAACTACTGCCCTGGAGACATTTGTTCCAATTCCTTGAGTATAAGAACTCAAAGTCCTTTCCCTTCTCTTCCCAAATGGAATTTGTTTATAATAGGGAGATTGAGCTTCTGTCTGTCTCTCCGGAGGGGAGGGGGAAAGGGGGGTAGCTGTCTTGTTCCTTATAAGCTCCTAAATTCCTAATTTTGAAGTTCCTTTCTTGTAGTGAAAAAAAAATCCCTTTGCATGAGCAAGACTGTCTATCTGACTTTCATCATATCACCACAGAAAGAAAAAGAATTTGTGTAAAGGGAAACTGATGAGGTTATTGCTCTAAGAAATAATAATCTCCCTTGATCCAGAAATGCATAATGTGAATAATATAAGGAATAAAAACTTATCATTTATATTCTAGATAGTATAGACAGGTATTTGTATATATCGTGGTAATATCTCTTATTCATAGTATGTGAATATGTGCAGTTTTTGGTCATTGAACTTTCTACCATGACTGTTTGAAAGAAGGATAGTATAAAAAATAACAAAGATTACTTGTTGACATTACTACTGGTAATAACTCTTGAAATGAACAACAAACTGGACAACTACAATACTCTGATAGTGATAAATCCATGATGGGTATAAAAAATGGGCTTGATCCACATTTACATGCTTTTGCACTGGAAACCAAATCTACTTTAGTTAAATCTATAAAGGGAAGCCCTCACTGTCCAAGGCCTACAGACTTTGGAGACAAAGCATTACTTTGCTGACACTTAAATTTGGATGTCTATCCTCAAAACCATGAGCCAATAAATTCCTGTTTATAAGCCACAACCAGATTTTGGCATTTGTGATAGAAGTTTTGGCAAACTAAGACATTCATGACATTATTAAAACTGCTGATCATGTTATATATAGGCCACTGAATTCTAAACTTCTCTTCAGCTTTGTATAAATATGGACAGTGTCTACAAACAGTTATTCTTCCAACCTGGATTTCTGCACAGAAAAGTACGCACCAGTCTAATGAAGTATCAAGACTTTCAAGATTTTCCAGACCAAATATTCAACTTGAGAGACCACTCTCAAATGATTGGGACTGGCTTGGCACATCAGCATATTTTACAGATTTATTTTCCCAGTTGACCAACCAAAACTTGAGTGCATCAATTTTTTTGAGCACCAGAAAGTAAATGTGATAACAAAATTGAAGCAATGGATACAATTCCTGATGATGGTATGTTGGACTTTTTGAATGCCCTGGTCATGAACAGCTTTAGGGGACTGCCTGAAAATATCTTGAATATTATGATGAGACACAAGAGAACATTAATAACAGATCTTTTAATTTTTTTTAATTTTTATAGAAGCTTTAGATTACGTATATACTACATATACATAAAAAATATAGGGGATTCCCATATACCTCACTCCTGTCCCCCCAAACTTTCCCACACTAACATCTTTCATTAGTGTGGTACTTTTATTACAATTGATGAAGACATATTGAAGCATTGCTACTAACCGTGGCCTATAGTTTACCTTATAGTTTACACTGTGCCCCACACAATTTTATAGGTTTTGACAAAATGTATAATGGCCTGTTTCTGTCGTTGCAATGTCATGCAGGACAATTCCAATGTCCCCAAAATGCCCCCATGTTATACCTATTCTTCCCTCTCTCCCTTCCCTCAGAACCTCTGGTGGCCACTGACTTTATATCAATGCTACAATTTCTTCCATTGCTAGAATAATAATAAGTCTATAATAGAATAATAGTAAGTCTACTTATTATTGGGGAATAAGTTCATTCCCCAATCTTGAGGATTTGGGGATAGTGATGCCCACTCGTTTCTGATTAAGTGGGCTTAGATCCCATGTGGCAGATGGATAGAACTGTCTTGCTTGCAGTTGTGGATGCTCTGTTTTTTGGGATGCGCATTGTCCATCATCATCCTTTTGCTAGTTGTCCTGGGTGAGTCCGATGAACTGGAGAGCAGGTGTTGGCTGCAGCTCTGCTGAGATTTAGGGCTCAACTGGCATATAAACAGACTGAAGATATGTCTTTGGGACATATATTTAACAAGTATAGTGCTAATTATAGGTTCAAATAAAAGGGTTAGAAGACCCATGTGTAGGAAAATTATAAATGAGTCTAACTGTTACACTGGGGGGCATAAATTCGAATGTAAAGCCCCCGGACAGGGTGCTGAATTCCTGAGCTTGTCTGCCCTGCTTATAGTGTCTGGATGTCTCCAGAGCCCTCAGGAGTTCCGCTGTTTGAGGCAGTTTACTGTGGCAGTTAATGAGATCCTGCTGAGATGTGCATAAATGCAATCTCTGGAATGACGTCCAGACTCATTTTGAAATCTCTTAGCCATAAAAACTCATTTGTATTTAATATTTCTCCCTTTTTGTCAAGGTCTTTTTCCAGATGCATTGGTAGTCAGCACTTGGTAATAAATCCCTTGTTGCTAGGGACACTCATCCCCAGGAGTTATGTCCCACACCATGGTGAGTTTGGCTTAGAGAGAGGCCACATTTGAGCAATAAGGAGATTTTCAGGAGATAACTCTTAGACAACCTATAATACTAGGCTAAGTTTCAATTTCACAAGAAAAGGTTCATAAGTAGAATCATCAATATATAGGGCTTGGTGTAATAGTCTGTCTTCCGCTAGGCACTGCCTGGGTACTTGGGGGATTTTGCCACTGTATTGGAGAATGTGGCAGGACTCCCTAGGATGGGAATTCAGTATTCTTTCAGTATTGTGTGGGTCTCCACCCACTGACACAACGCCCCATGAACATATGCATATGCCTTAGAGTCATGTTCCTGGTGCACCCCTCCCCACACATACCCCCATCACCAACACCCCTTATCAGTGATCCTCCCTTGCCACAGCTGTGACCCTTCTGAGGTCCAAAACTGCCCCCAAAATAAAGCCAAAAAGATAATCAAATAAAATTAATAAGAAAATGAAATAATAAAATAACAAAATATAAAAATTTAAAAATTTAAAATTATGCATTGTGTTTTTCATCACGGTAAGAGCAATAAAAGATCTGTGTAAGTTTTTTTTTTTCCTTAACTGAAAGGCAGCAGTGAGTAGAAACAAAACACATTTTCCATTGTTTTGAAGAGATTACCAAATATATTGATAATTTCAGAACATTTAATTATGGAGCACAGTTCAAGAAGTTTCTTGCAAAACCTTTGTGGAATAAAAATCATTAAAGAATTTTTGTTTGGGAATAATATATGCTAGGATTCTCTGTGCTCATCATTTTAAAAATCAACTGGAATTTATCTTATTGAGATTAACCTAATTTTCCTCTGAAATTAAGAAATACTAAGCTGAGCATCTTTTTATTACTGACAGCTCATAAAGTCCATTCTTCTAATTCTAGCATGCATTTTAAAGTTGTTTAGATTTAGTATTATTTATATTTATTGTTTGGTTTTAATTTTAAAATTTACTTAAATTGTTTATATTTTGACCATTATTTTTACCATTACTGTCTAAAGCAGATGAAAATGGTTTTCCATTTATGATAGTGATGTAATATTTCCTTTTCAAAACATGATTAAATTAAATTTTAAAAAGAATTTGAATAGATATCCTTTACTATGTTACCTGGATGATGGGCATTTAATATGGAACCCTTGGTTTAAAGCATGTGCAAGTGGAAGAAAACCTTTACTTCAACAAAACCTGTAGACTATTCCCATTGCTGCTCTTTTGGCCCAAAACTCCATTTCTATTTGGCATAATCCTAATCATTCTCTAAGGGTAATTTCTGAGGAAAACTCTCCCTTGGTCTTACAGAAGGAATTAATTATCCCTCCAGTCATGACTGATTCTTTCCACTGGTCAAGTACTTACCTCACAGTACAGGTTAGTTATCTGCAAAGATGGCTGCAGCCTAGACTGGGCAAGTTTCAGGACAGAAACCATCTTATGTTCCTTTTTAGCACCAGAATATAACTGATGTTTAATAGGTTTTTGTGGGTTTTGAAAAATGTAAATGCAAATTTTTCCTGCAAGTGTATTTTACCTATGGCAAAAACACTCTTGGATAATGTTAGGCACATTTAAAAATATTAATCTTTGCAAATCACAAAAGTACAAATTAATTTGAGGACAGGAATCAACATTATTCATACCACTGTTTGCCCCCTGTAACAATTTCAGGAACATTCTAACCAACCTCAACAGCTTCTCTTTCCCTTTCCTCAACCATAAACTCTCCATGATTATAGTCTTATATAATATCTTTTCTATCTGTCTCTCCCTGAAACCTCACACCTGATGCAGAGAAGGGTACCTCTCCACTGGCATTCAGAGCCATATGTTGCTGAATCCTGACTTAGAGCTCTGCATTGGTCTTAAAGAGTTAATACAGCTTTAGTCAGAAGTGAGTTAAATGTTAGCCTATTACTCAAAATTCCATGTAATATTTCTATTTTTCAAGAAATCTGGTCTACCAATCTATGATTCTTTACAAGGTTAAGTGCTCAGTTTGACAAAATATTTAAGACTTTTAGTCTGATATTGCAAAACTTATTTTTATTTTTTATGATTATAACCAACCCAAGAAATTTAGTTTCTCCCAAAACATCAGTGATGATAAATAGTAAACCCTGCACAGAAATAGTTCTGCTGTTGGAAGAATGTTTGAACTGACATTTTTTGCATGGAAATGTCTTGTATTTTGTTTCAAATTTTATTCTCAGTTCTTTGAACAAGGAGTAAGCAGTATGTAAACATTTAGACAGGCCAGGGGAGCTATCAAGATACAATGTCGGGGCAAGCTACAAAAATAGAGTACATTATGTATAATGACTGTGGCTTCATTATATTTGGCAATAATTGGGTTGCTGCATGAGATGAAGTTGGGACTGGTCTGAAGATAAACAATAGTCCTCTGGCTGGAAAATTTCAGATCAAGCTTAAAACATGAACATGCTGAATATTTGGGGGGAAGGAGGGACACTGGAAATTACAGCTAACAGAAATTCAACATTTTAAATTTTAATACTATAGTAGTTTCTTAGGGTTGCCAATAACAAATCACCACAAATTTAGTGGCTTAAAACAAATTTATTGTCTCACAGTTCTGGAGGTAAGAAGTCTGAAATCAAGGTGTAGAGAGGGCCATGCTCCCTCTAATACCAGTAAAGAAGAATCCTTTCTTGCCTCTTCCAAACTTCTGGTAGTTTTCTGGCAATCTTTAGCATTCCTTGGCTTATAGTTGCAGCACTTCAATTTCTGTCTCCATTGTCATATGATATTCTCTCTTTCTCATGTCTGTCCCTGTGTCCAAATTTCCCTCTTCTTATAAGGATACCAGGCATATTAGATCAGGACACACCTTCATGCAGTTTGGCTTCTTCTTATCTAATCACATCTTCAAAGACCTTATTTCCAAAATAAGGTCACATTCATAGGACCGGGGATTAGGACTTTAACATGTCTTTTGGAGGACACAATTCAACCCATAACAAGAGGCATTTGAAAAAAAAAAAAAAAAAACAGGGAAAAATGGGATGTTTTAATTTCCAACAAAATTTCAAAAAAAAAAAAAAGAAATTGTTGCATTTACCTAAATTTTGTGTTCAGTTCAGCTCAGTTTTTTGTTGTTGTTGTTTTTTTTTTAAGGGGGGATATATTTTCATCAGAGTTTTTATATGTTAAATTGGAGTTACCCTACTTAACATTTTTTTAAAAACCTTTAAATTACTTTGATTGGTAATCAATCAAGAAAGCCAAACTTAAACTTACTCCTCTCCTTGTCAAAAAAAAAAAGAACACATAATTAAAATTCAGGGATAGGGGAAAAGGGGGTGAGAAGCCAGGAGTAAAGATGTGTTAAGTACCTTCTCTAATGGTCCCAGCAAACAAAATAGGCACAATTCTACGCACTTTACAGTGATGCCTCAATTTTACAAGTTTCAGGTTTTTTTTTTTAAAGTATAAGTGATATAATATACAAGTGAGAGCAGAAGAATAGATAGTAGGAAACAATGGGCCCTGAATCACAGCCCCTATACAAACATCACTAGCACTTCACGGAACTTTACACTTTACATAAGAAGATGATCCCCATGTCTCCAAAGTAAGGCATGAGGATTTTATACCTTATTAAGATAAATAAATTAAAGTGGGAGAAAAGAGGAAAACAGCTGAGAAGTAACATGAGTTATACTGAGAGATGTTTTCATTTCTCCTGAGAAGCCTAGCTTAAGGCTGAACCTACACAGGGAGAGAACTAAATGAGACCAAAATTTTGCTTAGACACTTGTCTGAAAACAGGTTCTCATGGTTCTTCAGGTAGCATGAAATTTGAAAGTCTTTCTCTTAGGCAATTGTAAGTTGTAAAATCATGCTAATGATAATAAATGTAAAATAGTGTTTTTAAAATGGAACAGAAACCTATAAAACACAAACCACATCAAGTATTTTACTTGGGCCTCTTTACACATCATTTGTCAAAAAACATTAATAATCTTTTTCTAGTATTCATCATTACCCTATGATTTTGTCAGCTGCTACCTAATTTGAATCTGTTTAATGTCCTAATGCAAATTTTTCTGATTTTCTTCTTAAAATTGGTTCTATTAGTGGAAGCTGCTGATCACTGAATCTGCTACACTAAATTCCTTTGAACTAATTGCTGCAATGTTTATTTTGACTTTTGGTCTTGGAGTTACAATCACCAATAAAAACAATCCCCTTCTTGTACCATTTTATGGTCAAATAATTACTCTTCAGTTGTACTATACAACTTATACTACAAAACTGTTTTTAACACCCAGTTATATTAAAAGGTTTCAAAAAGATTCAGATGGACTTTAAAAAAAATCAAATGATTCCATAATGCAGAAAAAGACAAAAATTATTGGCAAAACAAGATTAATAAGGATGTTGCTACAACTGAAAGCAAGGCAATTCCATCCATCTGCCCCATGGGATCTAAGCCCCCTCTCAATCAGAAGCAGAGTAGGTATCACTATCCCCAAATCCTCAAGATTGATGAATAAGCAAATATAAGAGGGGAATATAACTATGGACTAAAGTAGACTTATTATTCTAGTAATGTAAGAACTTGTAACATTGATATAATATAGTCATCACCAGAGGTTCTGAGGGAAGGGAGAGGGAAGAAAAGGTGTATCATGGGGCATTTTGGGGATATTGTAATTGTTCTACATGATTTTGCAATGACGTATACAGACCATTATACATTTTGTCAAAACCCATAAAATTGTGCAGTGCAAAGAAAAAGGCCTAATGTAAACTATAGGCCGTGGTTAGTAGCAATGCTTCAATATGTGTTCATCAATTGTAACAAATGTACCATACTAATGAAAGATGAAAGATGAAAGTGTGGGAAAGGGAGGGGATGCCTTATATTTTCGGTATAACGTTTATGTAATCCAAAACTTCTTTAAAAAAAAAATAAGGATGTCGTTCAAGCTATAGCTATAGATTATGAAAGAAAAGTGAACAGAGAAGAACAATGGAAGAAAAGAAATGGTGAAATTAGGAGATGAAATGTTAAACAGTAAACTAACCAGCTTGAGAGGAGACAATCATCTCTTGATTTTGAACTTGGGCATTACTTTCGACTATTTTCAAAAGAAGTTAAGAGTTAGTGAGTTACTTAATAAAGCTGCATCTCAGCTCCATATGCAAATCTACGAAAGGAGGAACCTGGACTATACTGTATCTGAGGCCCTCCAACCAGAACAGCCATTATTGATTTTTTTTTTCCATATATATCCATAGTTTGGAAGCTTTCATATTGTCCTGGAATTCAGATATAATAAAAAAATTTCTCCCACTGAAATCTGACAAAATACTTTTTAAAATTTACAAAATACTTTTAAAGCATGGTTTATTCTAAGGTTATTTAAGTTTGTTAGTTATAATGATAGAAGAACTAAAGAGACTAAAGTATCCCATGAATAGACCTAGCAGGCTTCTATTCTTAAGGAAGATATCCAGTTATTGGGGGAAATTGGTCAGAGCAGTGTCAGCAGGAAGGCTGATAAGGTGATGAGCCACTGAAATATTTGTCGGATTCATAACCCCCGATCATCCCAAGGTCTGGGGCTGAGTTGAAGTCAGGGAAAATCAAGTGGCCTCCACTTAGAAGATTACAATGGCAGAAAGTCAAGATTTTCATGTGTACTCTGTATTCCATAATTAAAATCAGGAGTTAGCTGACTCAATTTGAAAATGCATTTCTGGGGAAATCTGAGATTTATCTTTGCCAAAAATATGCACTTGAAAAGTTAATCTATTATTGTGTATGTCTAAACAGATGTCAAAGACGTTGTGAACCATATTAGCATAATTACACTTTTCAAAAATTTCAAAGCCAAGAGTCTCCTATAGAAACACACCGATGAAAACAGATGTTTGGGCAACAAATATAAATGAAACAGGCAAATCTTACCTGTCAATGATAATTATCAAAGGTTTTTTTTATTAAATTGGTAGATTGTTTTGCACATATTAACGTATAACAAATTGGAACTGGCAATTACTTTAGAAGTAAGTATATATATAAAATATAAATAAATATATATATCTATATCTGTAAACTGTCCTTGAAACTTTAACTTATTTTCTAAGTACACAATGATCTGAACTTTCTGAGTGATGGAAAAAAGTAAGCTGTAACAAAAAAAAATATATCACTAAGCTAACCAGGGATTTAAAACAGGATTTATTAATGTAAAATATTATTTTATGGATCATTTTAAATACTACTAATAATTATACAGAATATTTTTAAGGTTCTCTTAGATGTTATCTCACATTGGGAAATGTGCGAGGACAGCAAATGTGAGCTCAATCATGTACAATAATTCTAAAATCAAAGTAACACCTTTGAACTGACTAATGACTGTTTATAAATATTACTCACATTATCCAATAGTTATTCTTAAAGGAATGGTTGATCCAGTGCTGGGACAAAGAAAGTACAAGATAGGGAAGCGGCTGTGGCTCAATCAGTAGGGCTCCCATTTACCATATGGGAGGCCCTGGGTTCGGTTCCCGGGGCCTCCTGGTGAAGGCAAGCCCGCCCACATGGCACGGTTAGCTGACCCAGCGAGCACAAGCAGCAAGGGGGGGATAAATGAATAAATAAATAAATAATGTTTAAAAAAAAAAAAAAGTACAAGATAAACCTTGACCAACTTGTGTCAGAAAGTAAGGAAATTCTCAAGAATGGTGGGGACCTGTCAAAAGGACCCAGGACAGTTTGAAGAAGTTTTAACTGACCAAATTTAGACACTCTGAGAATCAAATTAAATAAGGGCATAAATGGATTAGAACTCATCAAATAAATTAAGAATCCAAGACTCCATATTATAACAAATAAACAAACAAACAAATGAGAAGGAAAAGCTCAACCTTAGAAATACTTAAGGAATGATGGAACTAGAAAATGACCGTTTGGCAACCATCATAGTAATAACTGACACAGGTGAGAAGTATCATGGGTAAAAGTTTAATGAGAAGCAAGATATTTTATAAACACACATACATATAAAGAGAGACAGACTGGAGTGTCAAATAAGATAGAACATTAATTGAGTAAATGTTAATTGGGTAAAGGGCATAGAGATTTCTATGTACTCTCTTTCCAACTTTTCTGCAAATTTGACACTATGGCAAAACTTAAAAGTTACCCAAACTCTCATCAGTTCAGACCCTCTTAATCCAGTCCCTACTACAGAATTTTTCATTTAACTACGTTTTACTCTTAAATGTATTTTATTCAAGATTTCTGTGGAGGTCCCAGGGCTGTATTTGAATTTTAAAAGAAGAACTTTTTTTTTTTTACTCTGAATTTCCAATTTATTATGAGCTATAAGGTTATGCCATTTTTTCCCAGAGATAAAAAAAATCTTTTCCAAGTAAAATAAGATAACATTTTTAGTTTTTTAAGAAATTAAAAAATAAACCATACTAATCTGTGACCTTAACACAACTTTCTGTACCATCACTTAGAAAATCTGTTGGGCATTCTATTCCAAGTGTTCGCTGAAATATACGCGATTGTTAGTTTTGCGTGTCAGCTTGGCTAGGCTCCAGTATTCAGTTATTCAACCAAACACTAATCTAGCTGTTGCTCTTAAGGTATTTTGTAGTTGTGGTTAATGTCTGTAATCAATTGATTTTAAGTAAAGGAGATTATTCTCGAAAATGTGAATGCGTATCATCCAATCATTTGAAAGGCCTTAAGGGCAAATAAGGTTTCCCTGAGGAAGACTCTGTGGCTCCCCCGCACTCCTCCCAGACCCCTGCCTTACGCCCTCTGGGTCAAAGCAGCACCACACCCTCCCAGACCTCCACCTCATACCCACCTCTGGGCCATGCGGTTGCCCGGACTCCTTGCCTGCTCCGTCTGAGAAGACGGCTCATTTCCCCGCTGAGACCAGTCACCAGCTCCGTCCTGGATCCCGGGCCCAGACCTTCTCTCCTTGGGGTCCTTCCTCTCACGGCTCCCACAGTGCATGGCTCTCATAGTGCAGCATCCCCAGTCCTGGCCGGTCTGGCACAGCCCTGAGTAGGCGTCAACAGCAGCTCCTCCCAGTCGAAATTCCTGGCGCTGAGATCATCCGGGAGAAGTGGAGGCTCTGGGTCAAGATCCCGCATACGGTATCTCCGGAGGAAGGCAACCAACTTCGGGCGGAGGTTCTCAGTCCCTTTCTCCATTCAGCAGCCTCCAGACCATCGTAGAGGTTCCGCCACTGCAGAGTTGGATAGTGGAGCAGAGCAACTTCTGGCTCGTTCTCCCTGATACCCAGGACTACCCCATGCCTCATAACTGGAGAAAAGATGGAGAGAATGCGTGAACTGTTTTGACACAGGAACCGGTGCCATAAACCAAGCCTGAGCAGACATCAGGGGAAGAACATGCGCAACGGATGGCACTGCGTCCTCCCATTGAAACACGTCCACAGGCGTGGTGTTGAGCGCGCAGGGAAAGGTGGGCTTTCTGTGGTTGGCCTCGAGGTTGACAAGAGGCCAGTGCAACTGGTGGGCCGGTCTGGTCTGTAGCTGAGGAGTTCGCAGTCAGGCAGGAACCTCCTTCCTACTCTCTGTTATCAATTTTTAAAAAACTTTTTTTCCCTTCAGTTTTGTAAATGTTTTCTTGAGCTTGAAAATGCTGTTTTAAAAAACCAGTTTGCCTGCATAAAATTCACTTTTTGGTGTACAGGTCTGTGAGTTTTAACAATCTCTCATGGTCATGAGACCATGGTAACTACCACCACACCCAAGATACAGAACTAATCATAAAAAGAAAGTTCTCCACTTCAGAGTTAAGTATTCTGAGCTTGCACAGAGTGGTATTTTATCCCACCAGAGGGGCACCATCTGTCCTTCCCCTCTTGAAGGCCCAGACTTTAGGATTAGACACTGGATATGGCTCTGCCCATAGCAGCCTTTCAGATCCAACTTAAAGTGACAGTTTAAGTCGCTGCAAAGGAAAGAGACATTCATACCTATGAGACAACTAATGGACTCACCTAGTAGTTAAGATATTTTTATCCCACTGTGGCAGTTTGGTATTGTTTATGAATTCCAAAGATAGATATTAGATTGTGTTTGTAAACTGGACTGTTCCTCTGGGCATATTAGACTGTATTAGATTCAGAGGTTTTAATTTTACATTATTAAATCAAGATTAACGTCATTAGGGGGACTTGATTTGAGACCCCGCCTACAGCTAGCCTACAGCTGTAGGCTATAAAAACGTATGCTCAAAGACAGGGAAGTAAATACATGGAGAAGGAGAACACAGAAACAGATACAGAGGAAGAGAGGATGCTGTATAGACAGGGCCCAGGGAAGAGAGATGAGCTTGATAGCCTACAGCTGACCTTGTGGAGAGACCAGAGCAGCTGAGCCCAGAAAGAGACAAGCCTTGGGAGAATGAAGAGCCTTATGCCAGCCTACAGCTGAGATTGGAAGAAGCTGAGACCACAGAGCCTTAAGAGGAAGGAGGAAGGCTGAACCCTCGCAGACATGTCTGCCATCTTGCATCAACACATGGAAACAGACATTGGGTGAGAAGGTACCTCTTATGGTACCTTGAATTCAACTCTTTAGGGCCTGATAACTGCAAGTTTCTACCCCAAATAAATACCCTTTATAAAAGCCAACAGAGTTCTGGTACTTTGCATCAGCACCCCGTTGGCTGACTAATACACCCACCCCCAAAGAAATGTGTGTCATATAATTAACAGAAATTCTAGACATATTGAATAATTTAATATTGAATAAATTCTTAGGTTGAATAATCCTGTAATAAATAGAAACTATCTGAAAAGATTATGCCAAGTTGGTTTCCACATTTTATGGCAAAACCAGTGGAGTGAGTGTATTACAGTCATTGTAAACTTGGACCTTTCATCGCTTTGACAGATATTATAGAAATTAAACATTTTAATTAAAAAAGTTTAAGTATAATAAGTTTCATAAAATTGAAACATTTTAAGATCTTGCTTTTGGAATTGTGTCTCTGCCCTTTTTTTAAAGAGAAGTATTTAAATTCTCTTTTTAATCTAGAGTAGAAATTAAAGAAATATGCAGAGGGTTCTGCATGAAATAAATGATCCCTACCAAAATAATATCTGTTCTTGTCCTATAGATTCTGAAAATTTTTGGAACATATTTTATCAAGACAAGCAGTCTGGTAATTTTTTGGGAAAGGCGGTATCAAGGATATTTTGCTTTCAATTTCCACTGGTATGGTGAAGGCAGCAAGAGGGAAGGGTATATTCTATATTTTGGCAGTGGCAACTGAGTAGTAGTGTGGTTTGCAGGGGAAGGAGGGCTCCTGTTGATTTTTCAATACAGTATGTACTGTGAAGTAGTAGTAATAGTAACTGTTTTGCTGAAGAGTCTCATATTCTATCAGATAGTCCAGAAATCTATTATTATTACATTTATTATTACATTAAATGATAAAGCACATTATAACTACCAAGTTCTATGAACCCTTTGTGCAAACTCCCTTCAGGTCTTTTAGGCTTGGTAGAAAATAGTTTTAATTCAGTCAAGGAGAAAGATGTCAAAACACGGTACCAATTTAGACCTGACTTTAGTTAGGCTTCACAAATGTGTTGAAGATACCTAATTTATTTCCATATGTTGAAATCCTTAAGGTCTAAAATTATGTTCAGCTTTTAGAGAAATTTGTGTACACAGAGAGAAAAGGCAGTGGCCTTGGAAATTGAAATGCACAGATCACATTAGGGATCTCAAATCTTAATAATTCTGTATTTTCACTGATGGTACTACATTCCTGGCATAAAGTGAAATTAAGTCCAGACATAAATGATCAACTGTATTGATGAAGAGATCAATGTTACTCTTGAAAATTTCTCTGTATTAGAAAGAATAACTGTTGACCACCTATTCTAAAAAGAGGCACTGTGCTAGACGCTGAGGGATATAATATTCCTGCCCTGTACTAAGGAGGGAAGCAGCACTGAGGGTCTGAGAGCTAAATGGTAACTTGAGCCGAAGCACTGTTCTCTGATGCCCTAGTACCTATGTACCAGGTCAAATCACTTCACTTTACATATTCGTTTTTTATCTTAAAAAAATTAATAGTACTACATTACTGCAGCAAGTGCCCCAAATATAACTCTAATTTCCTGAGACAGGTATAAATACAAGTTCTCCTGAGATTGGTCCTTTAGTAGAATTTTCCTAACCTAGGATTATGAAAGATAATTTCTTTAAATACTGCTGGGAAGATGCTTTGGAAGGACTAGGGATTCATTTGAAAGTTTAGGCAAACTTTTCTTTCCAAAGACATTTCACTGGCACTTAAAAAAAAATAATAAGGTGCTCCTTATTATTTTGAAAAGACAGATTTAGCCAAACTGACATGATGTCTTAAGTTTGAGACCATCTATAAAATTTTGGAAGGGATTTAACCATTTATATCTTTTGAGGTATAAACTCAAATATCTAAGGTAAAGAAATAAAGTTACATTTTTACAATGCCAAGGATTAGAATAAACAGCAATTAATTACCATTGTGATTTCCTAAGATGATGAAAATACATTTTGGGAAAAAAATTTAGGTTTCTTTGGAAAAAGCTTAAATCTTACTGGAAAATAGAAATTACTGCCAGTCACAACATTGTTTTTGTTTTTTTTTTTTAACCTTTCCAGTTAATTGAATAGTCTAAATTATAATGAAATTCCTGATGATAACCATGACCCTTGTTAAACTATCTTATATTGAAAAATACAGTTATGAATAAGGAAGAATAAGTGTAAGTTGGAAAACCTTTTAGAGGATATCAACCTAAGTATACTTGGCCTACAATTAAAAGGCCGAAAATGGGCCAAGTTTATTTTTATTTATGGTAATCATATTTTATAAATAATTTAAAATTTAAAATTATATCATTTAGTGTTTGTATATTTCTTTGATATATAGCTTCATAAGAAGACAAACTTTAATCCATGTAAAAACAACCACAACAAAATCTTATAAATTACTTAATTCTTTTTTATTTTGAAAAGTTGAAAAAGTACAGATAAGCTCAGAATATAATGTAATGCATATTCATCTACCCAAGAAAAGATTAATATTGTGCAACTTTTGTTTCAGATGTTTTTATGTATAATAAATATGACACATATAAGAATAGGGTTATCTTGCAGTTGGACTGGAACAGCTCTGTTATCTTGCCTGGAAGTCTGGTATGACCCTTAGCCAGAATAAAGATTAGATGTGTTGGCTGGTGATTACACTGGCATTTAAAATTTGAAAACCCTAGAGGCACTCTGCTCTAGCTTG
Organism: Tolypeutes matacus; assembly: GCA_026826555.1. NCBI lineage: Eukaryota > Metazoa > Chordata > Mammalia > Cingulata > Chlamyphoridae > Tolypeutes > Tolypeutes matacus. The sequence goes on from JAKSZT010054458.1 coordinate 34,138,045, forward strand.
CCTACTTTGTTTAAGGCTGTATAGATTCATGGTTTGCATGGTTTAACTGATTATTTAGCCGTTAGCTAGTGACCAGAAATGTAAACTTGTTCCTGGACTCTCTGAAACTTAGATAGCTCTTACATATCTTGGTGGTTCATAATCTGAAGATGAAGTATCTTGTGTACTGAAAAAAGACACTTCGGGCTGTGCCTCCAAGTTTTTAGACCTACTATGGCCTGCACTTTATTTCAACTGTTGGTCCATATCCTTTACCAGATGTTTGTTGCTGTTATATAGATATGCAATTGATTTGAAAGTAAATGTATAAAAATGTATATATATCATTCAAACACTAACCAAAAGAAAACTGGCATAGCAATATTAATATAAGAATACTTTTTAAAAAATCTTCCTTCTTATAATTTACTACATAATGATAAAAAATTGATAAGCATAAATTTTGAATGTGTATATAACTAATAATATATGTAAATATAGCACATAAAAGAGAATTACAAAGAGCCATAGGCAAAGCCAAAGTCATAGCGGGAGATTTTATCAGACTTCTTATTAATTGATACATTAAGAAAACAAAAATGTCAGTGAGGATTTAGAAGATTTCAAGAAAACAAAAATTTTAATACAATAGACATAATTAATAGCCAAAAATTGATTCTTTAAAAAGACTAATAAAATTTTCAAACCATTTGCAAAAATGGCCAAGGGAAAAAAAAGAGATACAATATTGGATATGGAAAATATTAGACATATCCACAGACACTACAGATATTAAAAAAAAATGATAAAAGGATATTATGAAAACTTTGTACAAATAATTTTTAAAATTTCAATAAAATGGACAAATTCTAGCAAATCTATAGTCTAAGATTTTCTCAAGAAAACAGATAAAACCCTAATAGTCATAAAATCATTAAGCGAAATCATTAGATAAAATTTTTCACATAAAGAAAATATCATTTTATTTGTGAGTATTACCAACAAAAAATTTTATAATTTTATAAAAAGCTCCGAGAACTAAGGCTAAGATTGTATTGATAATTACTAAGTACAATGTGAAAAAGGAAAATCACAAGCCAAACTTGCTTATCAATTAAGATACAAAAATCTTAAAATATTAGCAAGATGAATCCAGCAATGATTGAAAAATATATGTGTATGTCTGTGTGTGTGTGTGTATATATATATATGTATATGTATATATATATATATATAGTCACAACCAAATTGAGTTTATCCTAAAAATAAAAGGTTAAACATTAGAAAATTAATATAATTTACCACACCGAAAGAATAAAGAAATAAAATAATGTCATTATTTCAGATACAGAAAAAGAATTGCTAAAATACAACAAATATTCATGATTTTAATAAAAGAAAAATAAAGTCCAAATAAATTAGGTATAATAGCTACCAAAAATATTATAGCAAATATCATGCATAATAGTGACATATTGAAAGCATTCATTTTCCAGGAATAAGACAATAGAATCTGCTATCACTAATATTAATAAACATTGCACTGGAATTCCTTTGAAGTGCAATAAAGAAAAAATAATAAAAGAAATAGGGATTGGAAAGAAAAGATGATGATATAACTCTGTAGTTTTAAAAAAAAATCCAAAAGAATCTACAAATATGTTTTCAGAATTAATAAGAGAGTTGGTCAATTTTCCTGAACATAAAATAAATGTACCCAAATTATTGTATTTTATGTTATCTATATTCAGTCTGTAAATCTTTATATTTTATAAAAAAACATTCATCAATTTACTTTCATAGCAATTATTAATATATTTGTAGTTTTTCCAGTCATTTTATTTGGTACTTTCTTTTCGTCCCACCTATTCTATCTTTTATTTTCTGTGTTATCTTGATTTCTCTTAGATCGACTTTTTTTAATTCAACATTTTCCCTCTACTATATGGGAAGTTGTACATTTTGTTTCAGTTTTGGTATGGTCACCTAGAAAATATATCAGGTATATTTAACATAACGAAGTACAAAGTTAAAAAGTATCTCTTATTTCTCCTGAACTGTAAAAGATATCATCCTTTATGTTTTATAGTCAGTATTTGCTTATTTTTATTAAAATATTTTCCATCATTTTTGCTCATCATCCCTTCTTACATGTTAGTCTTTCTACATGGGGTCTATTGTCTTCTACATGAAGTACATCCTAGAATATCATTTAGTGAAAATATTTTGGAGGTAAACTCTGTTGTGGTTGTTGGTCTAAAAATGGCTTTATTTTTTCATTTTTTCTAAGTGGTATTTTTGCAAATTGTACTTTCCAGTTTGATAGTAGTTTTTTTCTTAGCACACTGAAGATAGTATTCTACTGTCTTTTAGCTTCCATTGTTGCTCTTAAGAAGTCAACTGTAAGTTTATTTTTATTTCTCAAAATATTTTTCTCTTTTACATTGGTAAATTTTAAGATTTTTAAAAATAAATTCATCATAATTTAATGTTTACAAATTTATTCCCCCCCTCCCCCATGATGGCTCCCTCATCTTTTTGCTCATTGTTTTTTGCTCGTTGTTTGCACTCAATGTCGGCTTGTTGTCTGTCTGTTTTTTCTTTAGGAGGCACTGGGAACTGAACTTGGGACCTCTCATGTGGGAGGCAGGTGCCCAACTGCTTGAGCCACATCTGCTCCCTTCTCATTTTCTTTTTTTTTGCTTATTGTCTTGCTCATTGTATCTTATTGTTTTTGCTCATTGTCTGCTAGTTGTTTTAGCTCAAGAGTTGTTTTTGCTCAATGTCTGCTCATTGTTTTTTTGTTCTTCTTTGGGAGAGCCTTGAACCGAACATGGAAGCTCCCATGTGGGGGGCGAATGTCCAACCGCTTGAGCCACATCCACTCCCAAGATATTTTTATTTGTCTTTGGTGGTCTATATTTTCTCTATATGGTCTCTATATGTAGCTTTCTTTTTATTTATCCTTTTTTGAGCTTTATTTGGCTTACTGAATCACGTTTGGTGTATTTCTTAAGTTCTGGAAATTTCTTAGCCATTTATTTCAAATATTAATACTATCCCTTTTGGTTCTTCCCATCCTTGTGTATTGAAAATTAAACATATGCTAATCTATTCACTTCGTCCTTCATTTTTCAAATTCTATTTCATATAATCTATCTTTTTTTTAATCTTTCTGTGAAGCATTCTAGATAATTTATTCAAACTTCAGCTTCCACTTACTCATTATATATTTAACCTATAATAAAAATATGAGGTAGTGTCTTTTTTTTTTTGAGGTACCGGGGCTAGGGATTGAATCCTTGTAAATGCGAAGCCATTACTCAACCACTGAGCCACATCTGCTCTGCTGAATTGTTTTGTTTTGTTTTTTGTTTCCTTGTTGTTTGCTTGTTGTTTGTATTTGTTTTTAGGAGGCACCAGGAACCGAAACCAGGACCTCCCATGTGGGAAGCAGGTGCTCAACTGCTTGAGCCACATCCACTCCCCATGTCTATTCTTTTAGGAGGGTTTTTCCTCCTTGTGGAGAAAACATGGTTTATCAAAAAACAAGAACTTCCAGGAAGATTGTGGACTAGTAAGACACAGGAATCTCTTCTCCAGAAAAATAGCTAGAGAACAGGCTGAAAGAGCCCCGAAATAGATCTTCTAGGGTATAGGACAGCAGGTGAAGGCTGCACACCACCCAGAGAAGAGAGGGACAAAAGAGGGAAATCGAGAAGACAGACCCGTGAGTTGGAACAAGCAGCGGCTCCTGCTGCCAGCACCCTCCCCTACACTCCTCTTGGCCTGCCACTACAGACAAAGGGGCCTCTAGGGACCTACCACTCCTGGAAAGGAGAGAGAGAGGGACAGCCTTAGGCTGACTCAGGTTCTGCCATGCAAATTTGGGCTGTGGAGCCCCACGGACCTTTCCACATGGTGGTTTGCCCTGGGAGCCTTGGAAGGACTGGAGAAATACGACCCATGCAACCTCTCTCTCTTCAAGCCTGGACTAATTGTTGAGGACTCCACAAGAGAGGGGAGAGACATCCTGGGGCTGACCCTGCTTTTGACTCGCAGGTTTGTTCTGCCCTGTCCCGAGAGCCCTTCCAGTCCGGGTGGGGCTGCGCCATTGTTTGCCTTGGAGACTGCAAGGGGCTAAAGATAAACAAACCTCCCAATCTCCTCTGCTACTAATAGGGACTGATCGTTGAGGATTCAGAGGGGAGAGGAAATATTTCCTAGCTGGGAAAAGAGAGGGGGCTACCAGAGAAGACTAGAGAATTGTCTCAGAAAGTTTGAATTACAAGGTTCATAGCCCCCAGACAGGAAGCTCTACCACATTGATCTGGTCTGTGTCACAACAAATACACTCCAATCAGGCATTGAATTGAGAGCTGAAATGAGCGCCATCTCCTGGCAGACCAAGAAATTGCACATAAGAAAATTAAATAGGAGAGGCTTTCCCTGGCCTCTATAACCTCCCTGCCCAAGGCCCTAGGAAACGACTCTACAACCAATTACTGGGTCCAGTGCCCAGTTTTGAGCAACCAGCAGGACAATCCTAACAATCAAAGTTGAGCTAAATATCAAATAGCTGTGGTAATTTACAGCCTCCTGCCAATAAAACCCTATAAAAGAGAAAGAGATAGAGCATCAAAGTAAAATACAACCTAACCAGATGCCTAAACACCAGCAAAAAATTATGAGCCATATTAAGAAAATAGAAGACATGGCTCAAGAAAAGTAATACTTCAAAGTCCCAGAAGAGATGCAGAATTTGAGAGAACTAATGAGTGAGATGAGCACAAGTTTCCAAAATCAAATTAATGAGATGAAAGACAATATAGTTAAAGAGATAAATGACATCAAGAAGACATTGAGCGAACAAAAAGAAGAATTTGAAATCCTGAACAGAAAAGTAACAGAGTTCATGAGAATGAAAGACACAATAGGTGAAGTCAAAAACACATTTGAGGCATACAACAGCAGACTTGAAATGATAGAAGAAAGAATAAGTGATACCGAAGACAGAGCAGCTAACATTGAAGAGAGAAAAGAACAGAGAGAGAAAAGAATGGAAAAAATTGAGCAGGGACTCAGAGAGTGGAATGACAACACAAAACACAACAACATACGTGTCATGGAAGTTCCAGAAGGGGAAGAGAAAGGAAAAGGGGCAGAAAGAGTATTTGAGAAAATAATAGCTGAAAATTTCCCAACTCTCACAAAAGAAATGAACTTACATGTCCAAGAAGCACACTGCACCCCAATGAGAATAAATCCAAGTAAACCTATGCCAAGACACCTACTATTCAGAATGTCAACTGTAAAAGATAAAGAGAAAATTCTCAGAGCAGCAAGAGAGAAGTAAAAGTCACGTACACAGGACATCCAGTAAGACTTAGTGCAGATTTCTCTTCAGAAACCATGGAGGCAAGAAGACAGTGGTATGATACAATTAGGAAACTGAAAGAGAAAAACTGCCAGCCGAGAATTCTTTATCCAACAAAACTGTCCTTCAAATATGAAGGTGAGTATAAAGTATTCACAAACAAACAGAAATTAACAGAGTTTGCAAAAAAGAACCCAACTTTGCAGGAAATATTAAAGGAAGCCTTAGAACCTGAAAGAAAAAGACAGGAGAGAGAGGCTTGGAGGAGAGTATAGAAGAGAGAAAAGCAGAAAGGATAACCAAAAGAGTAAAAAGAGACAAAAACAAGATGACATATGAAAACCAAAGAATACAACAGAGGAAATAAATAAATAGTGCGTTTTCAGTAATATCATAGAATGTGAATGGATTAAATTCCCCAATCAAAAGATACAGGCTAGGGGTTGGATGTGGCTCAACTGGTTGGGCGTCCGTCTCCCATATGGAGGGACCCGGGTTCGATCCCCGGGACCTCCTGGTAAAAAAAAAAAAAAAAAAAAGGTACAGGCTGTCAGAATGGATAAAAAAACATAAGCCATCTATATGCTGCTTACAAGAAACTCACCTCAGGCCCAGGGATACAAACCGGCTGAAAGTAAAAGGTTGGAAAAGTATACTCCATGCGAAGAGTAACAGAAAAGAGCAGGGGTAGCTATACCAATATCAGACAAAACAGACTTTAAATACAAAAAAACTGATAAGAGATACAGAAGGCCATTATATATTAATAAAAGGGACGACCCACCAAGAAGATATAACAGTCATAAATATCCATTCACCTAACCAGGGTGCCCCAAAATACATGAGAAAACTCTGGCAAAACTGAAGGGAGAGATAGACATTTCTACAATAATCATCGGAGACTTCAACACCCCTCTCACATCATTAGATAGAACAACTAGACAGAAGATCAACAAAGAAGCAGAGAACTTGAACAATAGGATAAACAAGTTAGACCTAACAGACATATACTGAACACTGCATCCAAACTCAGTGGGTTATACGTTCTATTCAAGTGCCCATGGATCTATCTCCAGGATCGATCACATGTTAGGTCACAATACAGCTCTCAATAAATCTAAAAAGATTGAAATTATACAAAGCTCCTTCTCAGATCATAATGGAATGAAACTAGAAATCAATAACAGACAGGAAAAAAGGAAATTTGCAAATGTGTGGAAACTGAACAACACACTCCTAAATATTTGGTGGGTCAAAGAAGAAATTGCAAGTGAAATCGGTAAATATATTGAGATTAATGGAAATGAGAACACAATGTATCAAAACATATGGGATACAGGGAAGGCAGTCTTGAGAGGGAAATTTATGGCCCTAAATGCCTATATTAAAAAACAAGAAAGACTTAAACTCAAAGATTGAACTGAACAACTAGAGAAACTAGAAAAAGAACAGCAAACCAATCCCAAAGCAAGCAGAAGGAAAGAAATAATGAAGATTAGAGCAGGAATAAATGAAAACAAAAATCTCCCAGCAAAGAGAAGTCCAGGACCAGATGGCTTCACAGCTGAATTCTACCAAGCATTTCAAAAAGAATTAACATCAATCCTGTTTAAACTCTTTCAAAAAAATTGAAGAGGAGGGAAAATTACCCAACACATTTTATGAAACCAACATCACCCTAATACCAAAGCCAGATAGAGATTCCACAAGAAATGAAAACTACAGACCAATCTCTCTAATGAACATGGATGAAAAAATTCTCAAGAAAATACTTGCAAATCGAATCCAACAGCATATCAAAAGACTTATAAATCAAGACCAAGTGGGATTTATTCCTGGTATGCAAGGCTGGTTTGACATAAGAAAATCAATCAATGTAATACACCACATTAACAAACTGAAGGAAAAAAACCTGATGATCATCTCAATAGATGCAGAAAAGGCATTCGACAAAATCCAACATCCTTTTTTGATAAAAACACTTCAAAAGATAGGAATAGAAGGAAAATTCCTCAATATGATAAAAGGCATATATGAAAAACCCACAGCCAACATCATACTCAATGGGGAAAGGTTGAAAGCTTTCCCTCTAAGATAGGGAACAAGACAAGGATGCCCAGTGTCACCATTGTTATTCAACATTGTACTAGAAGTTCTAGCTTGGGCAATTAGACAGGAAAAAATAAAATTAAAGGCGTCCAAATAGGAAAAGAGGAAGGAAAACTCTCACTGTTTGCAGATGACATGATCCAGTACTTAGAAAATCCTGAAGTATCCATGACAAGGCTACTTGAACTAATAAATGAGTTCAGCAAAGTGGCAGGATACAAGATCAACACGCAAAAATCAGTAATGTTTTTTGTACACTGGTACTGAACAACCTGAGGAGGAAATCAGGAGGAAAATTCCATTTTCCATAGCATCAAAAAGACTCAAATACCTAGGAGTTGTTTTAACCAAAGAAGTACAGGACCTATATACAGAAAACTACAAAACAATGCTAAAAGAAATGTAAAAAGAACTAAACAAATGGAAAGACATTCAGTGTTCATGATTTGGGAGAATAAATATTGAGAAGATGTCAATCTTGCCCAAACTGATTTGTAGAGTCAATGCAATACCAACCAAAATCCCAACAGCTTATTTTACAGAATTAGAGAAGGGCATTACCAAATTCATCTAGAAGGGTAAGTGCACCCGAATAGCCAAAAGTATTCTAAAAAAGAAGAGCAATGTGGGAGGAATTTCACTGCCTGACCTTGAAACATATTACAAAGCTACAGTGGTCAAAACAGCTTGGTACTGGCATAAAGATAGACACATCGATCAGTGGAATAGAATTGAGAACCCAGAAATAAACCCTCACCTATACCTATACACTCAACTGGTTTTTTACAAACCTACCAAGCCCACGCTAATGGGGAAAAAACAGTCTCTTCAACAAATGGTGTTGGGAGAATGGGATACCTATAACCAAAAGAATGAAAGAGGACCCCTATCTCACCCCCTGTACAAGAATCTGCTCAAAGTGGAGCAAAGATCTAAATATAAAAACCAGGACCATAAAACTACTAGAAGAAAATGTAGGGAAACATCTTTAGTAGGTGGTGGTTTCTTGGACTTCACACCCAAAGGACATACAACAAAAGAAAAAATAGATAAATGGGACCTCCTCAAAATTAAACACTTTTGTACCTCAAAGGACTTTGTCAGAAGGGTGAAAAGGCAGCCAACTCAATGGGAAAAAATATTTGAAAATCACATATCTGATAAGGGTTTAATGTCCAGGATATATAAAGAGCTGTTACAACTCAACAATAAAAAGACAAATGACCCAATTAAAAAATGGGCCAAAGACTTGAATAGACATTTCTCCATAGAAGAAATACAAATGGCAAAAAAACACATGAAGAAATGCTCAACTTCACTCATGATTAGGGAAATGCAAATCAAAACTACAATGAAATATCATTTCACACCTATCAGAATGGCCACTATTAAAAAGACAGAGAACTACAAGTGTTGGAGAGGATGAGGAGAGAGAGAAACACTTCTTCACTGTTGGTGGGAATGCAGAATGGTACAACTACTCTGGAGGACTGTTTGGCAGTTCCTAAAGAAGTTGAATGTAGACTTGCCACGTGACCCTGCAATACCACTACTGGGTATATACCCAAAAGAACTGAGAGCAGTGACACGAACAGACATCAGCACACCAATGTTCATAGCCACATTATTCATCATTGCCAAAAGCTGGAAACAACCCAGGTGTCCATCAACAGATGAATGGATAAACAAACTGTGGTCTATTCACATAATGGAATATTATGCAGCTGTAAGAAGAAATAAAGTCGTAAAGCATTTGGCAACATGGATGAACTTGGAGGACATTATGTTGAGTGAAGCAAGCCAGACAGAAAAGCACAAATACTGTATGAATGTGTTTCTATGAACCAAATATATTGTGTAACATATTGTTTGATCAAAAAAAAATTTTTATATGTATCCATTATATTTAATTGATAAATGTATATATTTATTCATCTGTGTTTACTTTTTAGTATTTAATTGTTTATATTTTCAATTATTAAATGTACAAATAAAGTTAAATAAAAAAAAACAAACAAAAAAAAAGAACTACAAGTGTTGAAGAGCATGTGGAAAGATAGGAACACTTATTCACTGTTGGTGGGAATGCAGAATGGTACAGCCACTATGGAGGACTGTTTGGCAGTTCCTAAAGAAGTTGAATATAGACTTGCCACATGACCCTGCAATACCACTAATTGGTATATACCCAGAATAACTGAGAGCAGTGACAGGAACAGACATCTGCACACCAATGTTCATAGCAACATTATTCACCATTGCCAAAAGTTGGACACAACCCAGGTGTCCATCAACAGACTAATGGTTAAACAAACTGTGGTCTATTCATACGATGGAATATTATGCAGCTGTAAGGAAAAATGAAGTTGTAAAACATATGACAACATGGATGAACCTGGAGGACATTATGTTGAGTGAAGCAAGCCAGACTCAAAAGGACAAATACATTATAAATGCGTTACTATGAACCAAATATATTGTGTAACATATTGTTTGATTCAAAAAAAATTTATATGTATCCATTACATTTAATTGAGAAATGTATATATTTATTCATCTGTGTTTACTTTTTAGTTTTTAATTGTTTATATTTTCAATTATTAAATATATCAAATAAAGTAAAAAAGAAAAAAGAAAAAAAAAAACAAGGCTAGAATTTCTGGGAAAAATGGCATCAAATTAGGTAGGCAGGGCTCAACTCTTTCACAAAAACAGAGGACAGGCAAAAAGCTGTCCAAGGGAGATGATTTGTGGATCTGTAGATCAGGAGAAGGCTGTACATCCTTCAGGGGGCTGAGGGACAGAAAAACAGAGAAGCTGAAATATAAACCATGAGTTTCTAACCCCTGTGGCCGGGAATATCCCCCATTCCCCAGCCTCAAGGTGAACAGCCTGGATAAAACCTTTGGCTTACTGCAGCTACTGATAGGGGAAGAAATATCTTCTTCCTTATGAAAAGGGAGGGTCCAGTGAAGGGTGGAGACTGGTTGCTCTTCAATGAATTTGGCCACAGAGCCTACATTGAATCTCAGCTCTGGACAGACCGGAATCATGGGCAAGTGGAGTTTGAAAGAGTCACATCCATAAAATGATTCATCTTTTATGGATGTGCTAGCCATCTGGGAAACTGCCAGAAGTAAAACTGCTTATAGGAGTTTCTTGTCCCAGCCCCTTGGACTGGAGCTATGCCCCATTAGTGAGTCCCTGGTCTTATTTTGATAATTTAAGCTGGGCAATGTTAAAGATTTAGAATAAGTTGAACCAAAAATCAAAGAGGAGCCATGAAACAAAACCACTAGGCAAGGGAGAGAAATTGACTGTCAGAGTAAATTCACCAACATATTCAGATGCCTAGACATCAGCAAAAAATTATAAGCCATACTAAGAAACAGGAAGAGATGGCACAGCCAAAGGAACAAACCAAAAATCCTGACAAGAGACAGGATTTAAGACAAATACTCAATGAAAATCATACAAATCTAAATCAATTCAAGAAGTTAAATTAAAATATGGCTAAAGAGATAAATGATATTAAAAAGACACTGGGTGAACATAAAGAACAATTTGAGTGTTGCAGTCTGGCAGTTTGATGTAATTATGAATCCCAAAAATAGATAATTGGATCATGCTTGTAAATTGTTCTGCTAATCTGGGCATGATTAAGTTATGATTAGGGCATTAACTGGGCCACATCAATAGGGTGTTGAGCCCCACCCCTTGGTGGGTGGAGTAATCAAATATAAAAGGCAAGGCAAAAGACAGAGAGAGCAGTTTTGATGTTGGAGTTCTGGTGAGGAAGGAAAGAAGGCCCTGGGATAGAGATGAGCCATTCGCCTGAGAGTTCACAGCTGGCCTTGTGGAGAGAAGCAAACCTAGAGAGCCTCATAGTCTACAGCTGACCTTGTGGAGGAAACAGAGGAGCAAAGCCCAGAAAGAAATGGAGTCCCGGGAAGAAAGGAACCCAAGAAGCCTGAACCCTGGCAAAAGTCGGCAGCTGTCTTGCTCCAACATGTGGCAATGGACTTTGGTGAGGGAAGAAACTTACACTTTATGGTCTGGTAACTGTGGACTTCTACCCCAAATAAGTACCCTTTATAAAGACCAAGCAATTTCTGGTATTTTGCATCAGCACCCCTTTGGCTGATTAATAAAGCAAGCCTGCAGAGAGCTTATGGGAATGAAAGACAATGGATGATATTAAAAGATACATTAGAGGCATGTAACAGCAGGTTTGAATTGATGGAAGACATAATTAGTGATTTGGAGGACTAAGCATCTGAATTTGAAATGACAGAAGAGCATAAAGATAAAAGAATGGAAAAAATTGGAAAGAGTCTCAGGGAATTTAATGACAGTGTGAAGTGCACAGACATATGCATTATCAGTGTCCCAGAAGGAGAAAAGAATGTAAAAGGGGCAGAAAGAATATTTGAGGAAGTAATGACTGAAAAAGTCCCAACCCTTCTGAAAGACATAAATATCAATATCCAAGAAGGACAATGCATCTAAAACAGAATAAATCCAAATATACCTACTCTAAGACACCTACTATTCAGAATAAAAAATGCCAGAGCTAAAGAGAGGATTCTGAAAGCAGCAAGATAAGAGCAATGCAATACATACAAGGGAACTTCAGTAGGACTAAGTGTCGATCTCTCAGAAACCATGGAGGTGAGAAGGCAGTAGTATGATGTATTTAAGTTTCTGAAAGAGGAAAACTGCCAGCCAAGAATTCTGTGTCCAGCAAAACTGTCCTTCAAAAATGAGGGTGAGTTTAAAGTCTTCACAATTAAAGCATGAGAGTATGTTGCCAAAGACCAGGTTTACAAGTGATACTACAGGAGTGCTACAGCCTGAAAGAAAAAACGGGTGAGAGACTTGGAAAAGAGTGTAGAAATGAAGATTATTAATAAGGGTGATTTAAAGGGTAAAAAGATAGACAATAGTAAGATATGACAAAGGAATGCCAAAGGATAAAATGGACAAAGTAAGCAATGCCATTACAGTAATAACATTGAATGTTAATAGAATGAATTCCCCAATCAAAAGACACAGACTGACAGATTGGATAAAAAAAATTATGAGCCATCCATATGCTGTCTACAAGAGACTCATCTCAAGTGTAAGGACACAACCAGGTTGAAAGTGAAAAGTTGGAAAAAGACATTCTATGCAAATAGTAACCAAGAAAGATCTGGAGTAGTGATACTAATATCAAACAAAATAGATTTTAAATGTAAAATTGTTATGAGATAAAGAAGTCATTATATATTAATAAAAGGGGCAATTCACCAAGAAGAAATAACTATAATAAATTCTTTGCACCTAACCTGGGTACTCCAAGATACACGAGGCACATACTGGCAAAACTGAAGGGAAAAATAGACGTCTCTACAATAACAGTTGAAGATTTCAATACATCACTCTCACTATTGAATAGAACATTTGTACAAAAGATAAATAAGGAAACAGCTTAAATAATACAATAAATGAACTAGACCTAATAGACATTTATAGAGCAAAACACCCCAAAACAGCTAGATATACATTTTTTTTTCAAGTCCTCATGGATCTTTCTCTAAGATAGACCATATGTTGGTGTTGGGGGCCGTAAAAATAATATATCCATGTCTATTTTGCCTTAAGCGAGGTCGGTGGCATGCAACATGGCCGCTAAGACTGAAACAATAACACCCTAGCCTTCTTCTAGGAAGTCAGCAGCATTTCGCGCCCGCGCCAAAGATTCACACCAGAAATGCTGCCACCTACCCCTAGCAACAGCACCTAGCCACTCCCTCAATACTGCCACCTCCCCCCAGCAACAGCACCTACCAATCCCACACCCCCAGCAACAGTACCTACCAATCCTAAACCACCACCCGTCCTTATTAGCCACTCCCTCTTCCCTTAGAGTATATATACCCTGCCTCTTCAATAAAGTTTTGCAGCTTGATCAGAATCCTGTCTTGCTGTCATTCCTCGTGTCTCTTGTCCCATACCATTCTTCTCTCGCAGGAGCTGGAGCCTCAGGTTGACTGTCCCACGGGCCGGGACATGTTGGGTCATAAGACAGGTCTCAATAAATTTAAAAACATTGAAATTATGCAAAGCACTTTCTCTGAACATAGTGGAATGAAGCTGGAAATCAATAATGGACAGAAAAAGGGGAAAATTGCAAATATATGGAAATTAATACACTTTTAAATAATCAGTGGGTCAAAGAAGAACTTGCAAGACAAATCAGTTAATATCTAGAGATGAATGAAAATGAGAATACAACATATCAAAACTTATTGGCTGCATCAAAGGCAGTGCTGAGAGGGAAATTTATAGCCCACAATGCTTATATTAAAAAAGAAGAGAGAACAACCATCAAGATGGTGGCAGAGTAAGTCGCGCCTAGAATCAGCTCCTGCTACAGGGCAGTTAGTAATCACCCAGAGCTATCAAAAGCCCTTGTTTGGGGGCTCCAGGAGACCAGAAGTGCATACTGCAACATCCTTGAAAGAATGGAAGGAGGAGACTGCACATCTTCAGAGAAGATTCATAAGTAGAGCACTCCAGGCCAACAGAGGCCAGTGCCCATCCTCCACTGGAGGCACAAACCACCTCGGGAGCTGCTCTGCGGCTGGAATTGAAAGCTCCATTTCCCAAAAATTGGGGAGGAAGAGACAGTTGGGCACCAATTTCAGCTACTGATTAGTATATTCAGTGGGCTAAAATATAATCCTAAGAACAGATAAAGTTTGAACTTGTCCAAGTCAGAAAGAGGCTGGTAGCCACCATCTTAACTCTGCACCTGACACAAGGGGGAGTGGGGCTGACTGAAAATCACTGTGCTGGTAGGGACCGGCTTCTTTCCATCTAGATCAGATTGCCACTCTAGCCTAAGCCCCAGGCCCACCTTGGGCAGAGAGGAAGCGGGGGTTGGGGGGTGGGGGAGCTGCGTCAACCTCTCTGGGAAACTACCAGCCACACCGCAGAGGTGGGTGGTGATCCTGCTCTGGCATCACAAGCCACCCCAGGAGCTATTCTGAGGCAGGAAGCTCCATTTCAAAAAAACAGGCAAGAGATGGTTGGCCACCAATTTCAGCTACTGATTAGTAAATTCATTGGCTAAAGTGTAACCCTAAGAACAGCTAAAGTTTGAGCCTGTCCAAGTCAGAAGGAGGCTGGTAGCAGCCATTTTGACTCCACCCCCTACATGAAGAGAAGCTGGGCTGACTGAAAATCACAGTGATGGTAGAGACCGGTTTCTTTCACCCAGATCGGCCTGCAGCCCCTGCCTAGGCTTCAGCCCCACTTCTAGCAGGGAGGAAGCTGGTGGGCCCTGTACCAGCCTCTCCAGGTAACTGCAGGTACATTTGGCTGGCACAGACTAAATACTTGGAAGTCTTCCGTGGCAACTGCGGCCAGCTTGGACCTGCACTGCATAGACTGCTGCCCACACTTGAGGCTCCATCCTTGCCCCACGCAGGGGAGAAAGGGGCATGAAGCATCATTGATCCCTCTGGGCAACTACAGTCTAAGCTTGCATGTGTTGGATTATTCAACACATAATCCAAATTATGTGGCTTTGTCCCTACCCCTGGCAAAGGAGAAGTTGGGAGAAGTTTCATTGGTTCTTGGGGCAATGAGGGCAGCTTAAGCCTCCACAGCTTATACCACCAACTACATTCTTGGCTCCTACTACACAACCAGCAAGGGAGAAAGGGCAGGAAGCCCTAAACTAAAGAGAAAAACTGCACCCAGAATAAATACTCTAGTAAGCCAGATGCCAAGACACCAACAAAACATACAATCCACACCAAGTAACAGGAAGATATGGCCTAGTTAAAGGAACAAGATAAGCCTCCAGATGACATAAAGGAGTTGAGATAACTCATCATAGATGTTCAAACAATTCTCCTTAATAAATTCAATGAGATGGCTAAAGAAATTAAGTATATTAAGAAGACATTGGATGAGAACAAAGAAGAATTTGAAAGCTTACACAGAAAAATAGCAGATATTGTGGGAATGGAAGGTGCAATAAATGAAATTCAAAATACACTGGAATCATGTAATAGATTTAAGGAGGCAGAAGAAAAGATTGGTGAGCTTGAAGAAATGGCCTCTGAAAGTGAACATACAAAAGAACAGATGAAGGAAGATTGGAAAAACTTGAACAAGGTCTCAGGGAACTTAAAAACAGCAAGAGACATGCAAACATACATGTCATGGGTGTCCCTGAAGAAGAAGAGAAGGGAAAAGGGGCAGAAGGAACATTTGAAGAAATAATGGCAGAATATTTCCCAACCCTATTGAATGACGTAGATATCCAGGTCCAAGAAGCATGACGTACTCACTTATGAAAAAATCCAAGTAGACCAACTCCGAGACACATACTAATCACAATGTCAAATGCCAAAGACAAAGAGAGAATTCTGAGAGCCGCAAGAGAAAAGCAATGCATAACGTATAAGAGATACTCGATAAGATTGAGTGCTGATTTCTTACCAGAAACCATGGAGGCAAGAAGACAGTGGTATGATATACTTAAGATACTGCAAGAGAAAAAGTGCCAGCCAAGAATCTTATATCTGGCAGGATTGTCTTTAAAAAAATGAGGGTGAGTTTAGAATATTCACAGATAAACTGAGACCGAGAGAGTTTATAACAAAGAGACCTGCTTTGCAGGAAATACTAAAGGGTGTGCTACGAGCTCAAAAGAAAAGACAAGCGAGAGAGGCCTGGAAGAGAGTCTAGAAATGAAGATTATATTAATAAAAGTAACTAAAAGTGTCAAAAGAGTGGTGAAAATAAAATATGACAGATAAAATCTAAGGAATAAACTTAACCAGTGATGTAAAGCACTTGTATTTAGAAAACTACAACTCATTGTTAAAGGAAATTTTTAAAAAGACCTAAACAATTGGAAGAACATTCCATGCCCATGGATTGGAAGACTAACTTTTATTAAGATGTCAATTCTACTTAAATTGATATACAGATTCAATACAATCCCAATAAAAATTCCACCAGCATTTAAAAAAATAAATAGAAAACATGGGTAGCTAGAAACATCTTAAAAAGGAAAAGTGAAGGGATCCTGAGTAGCTAGAAATATCTTAAAAAGGAAAAGCGATGTTGGAGGACTCTCATTTCTGGACTTTAAGTCACATTACCTTGCTCCAGTGGTAAAAACAGCATGTTACTGGCATAAAGGCAGAACATAGACCAATGGAACAAAATTAATGGTTCAGAAATAGACCCTCACATCTATGGTCAAGTGATTTTTGACTAGTCTTTCAAACCCACCCAGCT
The DNA here is from genome assembly GCA_026826555.1 of Tolypeutes matacus. NCBI lineage: Eukaryota > Metazoa > Chordata > Mammalia > Cingulata > Chlamyphoridae > Tolypeutes > Tolypeutes matacus. The sequence goes on from JAKSZT010054458.1 coordinate 34,154,816, forward strand.
CAGGCAGAACAGTCCATTCAACAAATGGTGCTGAGAAAACTGGATATCCATAGCAAAAGAAGGAGAGAGGACCCCTATCTCACACCTTATACAAAAATTAACTCAAAATGAATCAAAAACCTAAATATAAAAGCAAGAACCATAAAGCTTCAAGAAGAAAATGTAGGAAAATATCTTCAAGACCTGGTGGTAGGTGGTGGATTCTTAAAGGAGATTCGAGGAGGACTGAGATGGGCTACTGGTATTTAACATATGTAGAAGTTTTAATTAGTTTTACTTGTAAAAGTGTGGAATTGTACAGAGTTGACGTTAACACATAATAGTGAGTAACAGCTGGTTTATAAATGGGGATGTGATTGAAAATGGTAGTCTACGGATGTAAATGCCAACTGACAGAAACCTAGAGAATAATCTAGGGACTGAATAGCACTGTAAACCCAGAGGTGGAAGAGAATTGTGGTTGATGGTATAAATGCAAGGGTGTCCTTTATGAGCTAGAGCAGTTGTACATCACTATTGCAGGGTGGTGGGAATGTGGAAAAGCATGGGAAAAACACAACTGGAGTGACCTATGGACTGTGGTTAACAGTAATAATGTAATATCCTTGATCTATGCCAAAGATGTACTGTGTTGATTATGGAGGAGTATGGAAAATGTGTGTCAAATGTATGCTATGGACCTGGTAATAATTGGATGATATTATCTCATAATTTGTAACAATTTATGGTGTGGTGTGTTGATAGAGGAGTGTTGTTTAGGAATTCTGCACATGTTGCATAAATTGTTTTGTAAGCTTACTTCTGTCATAAACTTCTGTCATAAAAATATTTAAAATGTAATAATAGGGTAGGCTGGGGGGGGGGAATACACCAAATGTAAGATAAGGACTATAATTAGTAGTAAGATTTTGAAAATATTTTTTCATAATTTGTAACAAATGTCTCGTGACTATGCAAGGTGTTGGTGGAGGGTTGATGTACAGGACCCCTGTATGATGTTATGAATGTTTGCTTTGTAAGATCACAACTTTTACTATACACTTATTGTTTATATAAGTTCATGTATAAATGATATAAAAATAATAATAGGGTGGGTTGGGGGAAAATACTTTGGTTAGTAGTAATGTTTTGAGGATGCTTTTTATTCATGAGTTAAAAATGTTTAACAGCAATGCAAAGTATTTGTGGTAGGATGAGGTATAAGAGCACTGTATGATGTTATGTGTGTTTGTTTTGTAAGTTCACAACTATTGCTATACACTTATTGTTTGTTTGTTTGTTTTAACTTTATTTTGTACATTTAATAATTGAAAACATAAACAATAAAACACTAAAAAGTAAACACAGATGAATAAATATATACATTTCTCAATTAAATGTAATGGATACATGTAAATTTTTTGTTGTTTTGTTTTTTGTTTTTTTGTTTTTTTGTGTGTGTGAATCAAACAATATATTACACAATATATTTGGTTCATAGTAATGCATTCATACAGTATTTGCCCTTTTGTGTCTGGCTTACTTCACTCAACATAATGTCCTCCAGATTCATCGATGTTGCCATATGCTTTATGACTTCATTTCTTCTTACAGCTGCATAATATTCCATTATGTGAATAGACCACAGTTTGTTTATCCATTCATCTGTTGATGGACCCCTGGGTTATTTCCACCTCTTGGCAATGATGAATAATGTGGCTATGAACATTGGTGTGCAGATGTCTGTTCGTGTCACTGCTCTCAGTTCTTCTGGGTATATACCCAGTAGTGGTATTGCAGGGTCACGTGGCAAGTCTATATTCAATTTCTTTAGGAAATGCCAAACAGTCCTCCATAGTGGTTGTACCATCCTGCATTCCCACCAATAGTGAAGAAGTGTTCCTAACTCTCCACATCCTCTCCAGCACTTGTAGTTCTCTGTCTTTTTAATAGTGGCCTTTCTGATAGGTGTGAAATGATATCTCATTGTAGTTTTGATTTGCATTTCCCTAATCATGAGTGATGTTGAGCATTTCTTCATGTGTTTTTTTGCCATTTGTATTTCTTCTTCAGAGAAATGTCTATTCAAGTCTTTGGCCCATTTTTTAATTGGGTCATTTGTCTTTTTATTGTTGAGTTATAACATCTCTTTATATATCCTGGATATTAAACCCTTATCAGATATGTGATTTCCAAATATTTTTTCCCATTGAGTCGGCTGCCTTTTCACCCTTCTGACAAAGTCCTGTGAGGTGCAAAAGTGTTTAATTTTGAGGAGGTCCCATTTATCTACTTTTTATTTTGTTGCACGTGCTTTGGGTGTGAAGTCCAAGAAACCACCACCTACTACAAGGTCTTGAAGATGTTTCCCTACATTTTCTTCAAGTAGTTTTATGGTCCTGGCTTTTATATTTAGATCTTTGATCCATTTTGAGTTGATTCTTGTA
>JAKSZT010054458.1:34179665-34223070 GCA_026826555.1 Tolypeutes matacus
TTTGTATTTTTCTGTTGCCCTCTGGTCATCATATTATCTTGATGGGTTTGTTCAGTTGATTAGCTTTTCTCTATGCTCTAGAATTTTATTTAGCTGTTGGTTCTGCGTGTGAGTTAAGTTTCTCTTTGGCAGTTTTTCTTCTTATTTTATTTCCTTGCTTCTTTCTATGTTCCGAATCTCCACCTTTCAATCCACGCCGCCGATCTGCGCAGATTGATGTCCCAAGCTTCTCACTCTACACGTGCACAGCACAGACCCCCGGGCAGGACCCCGTTCGCAATCCGCCTTGCTCTGGGAGCTTGCAGTGTGCACCCTCCTACACTAACGCCATCTTGGCCTGATATTTTTAATGTTGTGGAACATTCTATCTCTTAAAATATTGTTTATTCCCTCTCTCCTTTTCTTCTAAACTCCTACTGGATGTATGACAGACCATTATACCAAGCCCCATATGTCTCTTCTGCTCATTTCTGTATTTTCTATCCTTATTTTTCCACTCTGTGCTTAAATCTGGGAATTTTCTACTTCCTTTAATCACAACAGAAAAGGGAAGTAGTGTATTTGGAAGAAAAGTCCCTACTACTTCCCTTTTCTATTGTGAATAATCTTCTGATATTCTTATTTATTGAGTTCTTAATTTTAGTATTTGCATTTTTTCAGTACTGGATTTTCCGTTTGTTTCCCTTTCATAGATTTCAATTCTATGTTTCATCATCTGTTTCTATTAACATATAAATTACAATTATTTCAAATCTTTGTTAGATAAAACCTAATATCTGGATCACTTGTGCATCTTTTTCTCTGATTTGCTTTTTTTTCCCCCTCTTTGTTCCTGTCAGCTGGCATGGCTGATAATTTTTCTTTAAATTCTGATCACTGGTTATGGAAAATTTTAGAGCCTCTGGTTGATGTTTTCTTCTGTTAGTGAGGATTTAACTTTCCTCTGGCAGGCAGATAGAATGGGAACAGGTTACCTTGATCCAATCAAGGATTTAGATGTTCAAGCCTTGATTTCAGTCTTGGTGAGAATTGGTACATATCTGGTTTATCCTCTTTCCTAGAGCATAGCCGTTCTGAAGTTTCAGATGACAGTATTGTGTGATTTCCTGGTCCTCTATATCAGTGATACATAGCCAGATATAGAACTTCTAAAATCTTAGTCTCATTCATCCATTACATATTAAAGTCAACCAAAATCACTAAAAATAATCTCTTCCTATTTTGTTTCCTCTAAATTATGAAAATGTCATTCTTATTTTGCAAATACATTTATTTTTAAAGTTTTCCAGGTAGCATGGAATGTAGTGATTAAGAACAAGGACTTCTTAGTCAAAGACATTGATGTTTAAATCACGGTTATCTTATTTGGGGGAAATTATTTAACATTTTAAGACTCAGGGTCACCATCTGTAAAATAATGATAATATAGTCTATTTCATAGAGATATTTTGAAAAGTAATTGAAAATGGGTAAAAAGGCACATATTAAAAGGTTACCATTACTATTTTTATTGTTGTTCTAATCATTAAATATACTTTATGGATATCTCTATATGATGAAAACTATAATGAAGATTACAGTAATTTGAGGGTTTTGTTTATACCACATGTAGATTCTTACAATGAACTGATAAATGTTATGTAATAAGCTATTTAGCCTTATGGTGATATTCTGTCAAAGGAGATATATATGGAAAGTGGGAGAAGATATTCACAGTACATACGTATAACAAAGCATTCATATTCAGTACTGCTAAAATCAATGTTTTTTTTTAAAGGGAGTAAGTAAAAGAAGAAGAAAAGGAAAAATTCCCATAGAAAATGGACAAAAAATCTTGAGTGTATTTTATGAAAGAAGATATCAAAATGGTCAATAAGAAGATAGAATATGTACTCTATTAAATATCAGAAAAATACACATTAAAACCACATTTCAATAAAAAACTCCTCTACTAGAATTTCTGAATTTTTTGAGGCAAAAAATAACAAGTATTGGTAAGGATATGGAGCTATACACTGCTAGTAGGAATGTAAATTGGTATAATTACTTTGAGAACTGAGAGAAATAGAACAAAGGGTGGCCTCTTCTCAAACTGAATTCCCTGTTCCCACTTTTCTAACCCTCCCACATTCTAGGTGGCCTCTTTTCAGAACTTTTCCCTGTTCCCACTTATCTAATCCTCCCACATTCTTGTTTGAGTCACTTCTCCAAAAACTCACGTCACTAAAGGGGATGAACTTGGACACTGTGAACTTACCCTTACACTTTTTGCCTTAGGATTGGGTTAACTTTCATGCCTAAGATTGTAAGCCCACAGCTCCCAGCCAGTGGGAGATGGGTAAGTTTGGGAGGGAGGAAAATGAGACATTGCGTCAGGAGAACTATATCATTTTTGTTCTTGCACCGATCCCTCACATTTGACCACTTGCATTAGCCTGGCTGTGTGCCCTTTCTAATGAGAAAGAAATAAATTACTGATGCCTCTAGTCCAACTCTCTGTCTTCAGAACTTTTATTTTAGGTAAGTGGTCACTGTCCCACTCAGAACTCTGGCAGTATTTACTCAAACTAAGCATATACATACTGTCCTAGTTTGCAAGGCTGCTATGACAAATATTATACAATGGGTTGGCTAGCAGTCCAAAATCAAGGCATTAGCAAGACCATATTTCTTCCTGAAATCTGGAGCATTCTGGTATTAGCTTGCTGTAATCCTTGAATTCTTTGACTTGCATCTTTGTCTCACATCACATCACAATCTCAGTGTCTCATGTCAGCTTTTATAGTTTTCTCTGACTTCCAGCTTCTGGCTCCTCCCTATGACTTTTTCTGACTCTGGCTTCCTGTTTCTTCTCTATATAAAATAATCTCTAGAATATGGATTAAGGCTCACCCTGATTCAGTTGGTTGTACCTTAACTAAAATAATATCTTTAAAAGCTCCTATTTATAAATGGTTTCATGCCCTCAGGAATGCAGTTTAAGATTAAGAGCATGCCTTTCCTTGGGGTACATAATTCAATCCACCATACATACCCAACAGAAATTCTTGCACCCGTTTACTAAAAGGTATGGACAAGAATCTTCTTGGTAGCACTATTCAAAATTGCCTCAAACTAGAAGCTACCTAAATGACCAACAGCAGAATGAACAAATTATGCTTTATTTCCACAGTGGAATATAAACAATGATGAAAAGAACCCAACTACAGCTGTACACAATAACAATGACTCTCATGAGCATAATGTTCAGCAAAAGAAGCTATACACAAAAAGTGCATACTAAATAATTCCATTTGTTATAAAGTTCAAAAACAGGCAAAACAAATCTGTGTTGTAAGAAGTCAGGAAAGTGATTTCCCTCTGAAAGTATTTTGGGTAGTTTTTTGGGTGCTTGTAGTTAAGAGTTCTTGATCTTGGTGCTAGTTACAAGCCTGGTTAATTTCTGAAAATTAATTCACTTGTACACTTATGATAGTATACTTTTCTCTATTAAGTTATCCTGATAAAGGAAGTGCTGTGGCCCTAACCCCCCTCAGCAGAAACCCACAACTTTAGGAAGATAAGCACCCCTCATCCCTTTCTCCCTTCCTCCCTTTTCTCCCTGTAATCCACATCATTAGTATGATAAGCACTCCCTGACTGCCCCTTTCAACTGGAATTTACAACTCTAAACAGATAATAACTCTTCCTCCCTAATAGCCCTCTGCTTAGGAAGATAAGCTAAACTCGTAACTTTTGCTTTTGTAACCCCTGCCTGCCTGCTTGCTTAGGAATTTGCCTGCTTAAAGTCCCTATATAAACTTATGAAAGCCAAGACAGGGCTCTCAGAATTTGGAGACTTGACTCTCCTCTGGGCCTGCATGTAATAAAACTTTGTTCCTCTGCCCCTTGAGTGCCGCTTGGGTTTTCTCATCATCTAAGTTTTGGTTTTGCTGCAACATTTGGTTCCCGGATCAGGAAACCCAACCGAGCAGGCCCATTGTGCCAACGGCTTGGGGCTGATGGGCATGGCCGATGGTGATCTCCAAGCAAACAAGGTGGACTCAACCCATCCTCTTAACGGGACCTCCTTCTGAGGTGGTCCCCGTGGGCTGTGTCCTCATACCCTGGCCTGACTCAGTGGGGAGGCAGACTGAACAGTGCCAGAAGATCCCAGAAAGATAAGGCCCCAGGTGCCAAGTCCTCAGTCAGGCCCATCTACGGATGGAAGGGGAGATTGATCACCTCCCAAACTCTCAAATATCGAGATCCCAGAATAGGGAAGACCCTGTGGAAGGGACTGCATAATCTCTGAGTGATTGTGTGTGTGAGTGAGGATGACAGAGGCTTGCCTCTGTTATTCCAGTCTGTGACTCCACAGCTTGTGCTGCAGAGCCTGTGTGGGCCCTAATCTGTTTTCCATGGCTACAGCATACGGCATAACGACCCACCCTGAACTCTGCCCAGGCACCTTAGCCAAGACGGGCCGAAGTTCTCACAAGAGATGCGGACAGGCGGGCATCTGAGTGGCCTCAGAAGTGGCAACCCCTTCATCTGTCTTGCGCTACCGACTCAGGGTGTGAATTTATTACTTTTAATTCCTGAGGGAGGGACTGCATAACCTCTGAGCAATTGTGTGTGTGAATGAGGATGACAACTTATGCTATGGAGTCTGTGTGTGCCCTAACTTGTTTTCTGAGGCTATATCATATGGCATAACGGCCCACCCCAAACTCTGCCCAGGCACCTTAGCTAAGACGAGCCGAAGTTTTCGTGAGAGATGCAGACAGGCAAGCATCTGGGTGGCCCTGAAAGAGGCAACCCCTTTCCTTTGTCTGTCTTGTGCCACCGACACAGGGTATGGGCTCATCACAGTCAAAACCTACCATCTTAAACTGCATGCTCAAGAATTTCAAGAAGGGCTTTTCCAGAGATATGGCACCCTCTGAACCTCAAGTGAAGTAGAGTGGCCCACTTTTAACGTTGACTGGCCCTTTGAAGAGACCCTGGATATAGCCAGGGTCTGCACAGTGTGGCTGGTTGTCATTGGAACTCCTGGCCACCCGGATCAGTTTCCCTACATCAACTCTTGGTTAGAAATAGCCCAGACTCTGCCCCCTTGGGTTCGATTGTGCGTTGGAAAAAAGGGACAGAGCAAGGTCTTGGTTGCACAGAGAACAGGGCTCTGGAAGCCAGTCATTCATCAGGGGTCCTCAGAAGGACCCCCACCACCACCACGATACACTCCGGCCACTCTAGCCTCTCGTCCTAGCCCAGGAGTACAGGCAGATCTCCCAGAAACATCCCCACCTTCGGTCCCTCTGGGAACATCGACACCCTCCGAGGAAAGCCCCAGAACCCCAATAGCAAGGAGCTCCGGTCGGCACAATCTGCGTTACAGATGCCCCTCCATGAAACACAAGGTCCAGCTCAGATTGGCAAGGATGGGACCATCTGCCCTGGAAGGCCTGTTTTGTACTACCAGCCCTTCACAACTATAGACCTCTTAAACTGGAAGCACCACACACCCTCCTACTTGGAAAAACCCCAGGCCCTTATTGATCTTATGGGATCCATTTTCCAAACCCATCATCCTACTTGGGATGATTGCCGCCAACTCCTCCTGATTTTTGTTTAATACGGAGGAGAGACGATGGATTCTGATGAAAGCCCAAAAGTGGCTGCAGGTGCAGGCCCCTACTGGCATCTAAAACCCAGAAGATTGGGCACAAGAGGTGGCGTCAGAGGCCCAACTGAACTGGGACTTCAACACTGATCAGGGATGGGCTGTACTCCAGCAATATCGGGAAGTGCTCCTTCGAGGGATCCGAGAAGGGGAAAAATGACCCACAAACATGACAAAGATGACTTTAGTTACTCAAAAGCCTGACGAATCTCTGGGAGATTTCTATGAATGACTTTGCAAGGCCTTCAGAATCTACACCCCTTTTGACCCAGAAGCTCCGGAAAACCAGAGGATGGTGAATGCCGCCTTTGTTGTGCAGGCAGTAATAGACTTTAAAAGAAAGCTCCAAAAATTAGAAGGGTTCACGGGGATGAACATCTCTCAACTCCTTGAGGTCGTCAACAAAGTATTCATCAATCAAGACAAAGCTGCTGAATGAGAGGCTAAGAAGCAAATAAAACATCAAGCTTCCCTACAGCAGCCTTGGGAAATCCTGACCCCACCAGATGAGAAGGGCCACCTCAAAAAGGGGGGACAAGCACCAGAAGGGTGGCCCTGGCCAGAGACCAATGTGCCTACTGCAAATAAAGTGGACACTGGAAAAATGAGTGCCCTCAAAAGACTCAGGCATATGGAGGGAACACCTGAGCTCCAAGACCATCTGATCGGGCTGGCAGAGTTCAACCCTGAATAGGGGCAAGCGGGCTCACTGGAACTTGGCCCCCAGGAGCCCATGGTCAAACAGCAAGTCGGGGGCCAGTCAATGACTTTCATGGTGGACACTGGTGCTGAATATTCTGTGATCACAACCCCTGTCACCCCCTTCAGTGGAAAAACTAATATCATAGGAGGAACTGGGGACCAGTCATGCCAATGGCCTTTTTGCCAGTCAAGAACTTGCCAGCTTGGTGGCCACGAAGTGACTCATGAATTTCTGTACCTGCCTGAATGTCCAGTTCCCCTACTTGGTAGGGACCTCTTAACCAAACTGGGAGCTCAGATTACCTTCAAACCTGAAGGACTAGCAAGCTTAAGCCTCGGGACCGGCCTCACTCTCTTCGTCACCGTACCCTGAAGCAAGGAATGGAGACTTCATGCAGAAGAAAATTCAAGTCAGAATCTGGAAAAACTGCTGGAACTTTTCCCCCAGGTTTGGGCAGAAAAAAATCCACTGGGAATGGCACAGAACCATGTACCCATCATTGTTGACCTGAAGCCTGGAGTGGTCCCGGTCCGACAGAGGCAGTATCTGATTCCCCGTGAAGCACAGTTGGGCATGGTTGAACACATAGATCGCCTGAGAAAAGAAGGAATCTTGATCGAGTGCCAGTCACCCTGGAACACCCCATTATTACCAGTAAAGAAGCCAGATGGGAAAGGATATTGACTAGTCCAGGATTTGCAAGCCATCAATAATGCCACTCTCACCTTACACCAGGTTGTTCCCTGGAAAGGAATCAGCTGCTGCCTGAAACCGCCTTGTTCACTTGCTTGGACCTGAAAGACACCTTCTTCTGCCTGTGACTGGCCACCCCCGAGCCAGCTTCTGCTTGCCTTTGAGTGGGAAGACCCCAGAACCTGGCAAAAACTCAGCTAACCTGGACGCAGCTCCCACAAATCTTCGAAAATTCCCCTACCCTTTTCGGGGAAGCCTTGGCAGCAGATCTGGCCACATACCGCTGGCAGGACTGCAGGTGTGCCTTCTTGCAATGCATAGATGACCTCTTCCTTGCCAGTGAAATGGAGGAGGACTGCTGGAGAGGGACCCAGACTCTCCTACAACTTCTTTTTTTTTTTTTAAACTCTATTTGTACATTTAATAATTGAAAATATAAACAATTAAAAGCTAAAAAGTAAACACAGATGGATAAATATATACATTTATCAATTAAATGTTATGGATACGTAAAAATTTTTTCTTTTTGGAGCAAACAATATGTTACACAATATACTTGGTTCATAGTATCGCATTCATACAGTATCTGTCCTTTTGAGTCTGGCTTGCTTCACTCAACGTAATGTCCTCCAAGTTCATCCAAGTTGCCATATGCTTTATGACTTCATTTCTTCTTACAGCTGCATAATATTCCATCATGTGAATAGACCGCAGTTTGTTTATCCATTCATCTGTTGATGGACACCTGGGTTGTTTCCAACTTTTGGCAATGGTGAATAATGTTGCTATGAACATCAGTGTGCAGATGTCTGTTCGTGTCACTGCTCTCAGTTCTTCTGGGTATATACCCAGTAGTGGTATTGCACGGTCACATGGCAAGTTTATATTCAACTTCTTTAGGAACTGCCAAACAGTCCTCCATAGTGATGGTACCATTCTACATTCCCACCAACAGTGAAGAAGTGTTCCTATCTCTCCACATCCTCTCCAGCACTTGTAGTTCTCTGTCTTTTTAATAGTGGCCATTCTGGTAGGTATAAATGATATCTCATTGTAGTTTTGATTTGCATTTCCCTAATCATGAGTGGTGTTGAGCATTTCTTCATGTGTTTCTTTGCCATTTGTATTTCTTCTTTGGAGAAATGTCTATTCAAGTCATTCACCCATTTTTTAATTGGTTCATTTGTCTTTTTATTGTTGAGTTATAACTTCTCTTTATATATCCTGGATATTAAACCCTTATCAGATATGTGATTTCCAAATATTTTTTCCCATTGAGTCGGCTGCCTTTTCACCCTTCTGACAAAGTCCTGTGAGGTGCAAAAGTGTTTAATTTTGAGGAGGTCCCATTTATCTATTTTTTCTTTTGTTGCACATGTTTTGGGTGTAAGGTCCAAGAAACCACCACCTACTACAAGGTTTGAAGATGTTTCCCTACATTTTCTTCTAGTAGTTTTATGGTCCTGGCTTTTATATTTAGCTCTAAATGAAAGAAATAAACTTACATGTCCAAGAAGCACACCATACCCAATCAGAATATATCCAAATAGACCTATGCCAAGACACATACTACACAGAAGGTCAAATGTCAAAGATAAAGAGAAAATTCTCAGAGCAGCAAGAGAGAAGCAAACGATCATGTACAAGGGATGTCAAGTAAGACTTAGTGCAGATTTCTCTTCAGAAACCATGGAGACGAGAAGACAGTGGTATGATACAATTAGGAAACTGAAAGAGAAAAACTGCCAGGCAAGAATTCTTTATCCAGCAAAACTGTCCTTCAAATATGAAGGTGAGTATAAAGTATTGACAAACAAACAGACACCAAGACAGTTTGCAAAAAAGAGTCCACCTTTGCAGGAAATATTAAAGGAAGCCATAGAACCTGAAAGAAAAAGACAGGAGAGAGAGGCTTGGAGGAGAGTGTAGAAGAAAGAATAGCAGAAAGGATAACCAAAAGAGTAAAAAGAAGAGTCAAAAAGAAGATGACATATGAAAACCAAAGAATACAATGGAGGAAGTAAATAGTGCATTTTCAGTAATATCATTGAATGTGAATGGATTAAATTTCCCAAGCAAAAGATACAGGCTGACAGAATGGATTAAAAAAAAAACATGAGAAATCCATATACTGCTTACAAGAAACTCACTGCACACCCAGGTATACAAACCGGCTGAAAGTAAAAGGTTGGAAAATGATACTCCACGTAAATAGTAAACAGAAAAGAGCAGGGGTAGCTATACTAATATCAGACAAAACAGACTTTAAATGCAAAAAACTGATAAGAGATATGGAAGACTGTTATATATTAATAAAAGGGATGATCCTCCAGGAAGATAAAAGAGTCATAAATATCTACACACCTAACCAGGGTGCCCCAAAATATATGAGACAAACTCCGGCAAAACTGAAGGGAGAAATAGACATTTCTACAATAATCGTCAGAACGATTATTCAACACCCCTCTCACATCATTAGAACAACTAGACAGAAGATCAACAAGGAAACAGAGAACTTGACAATATGATAAAAAAAAGTTAGACCTAACAGACATATACAGAACACTGCATCCAAACTCAGTGGGTTATACATTCTTCTCAAGTGCCCATGGATCTTTCTCCAGGATAGACCACATGTTAGGTTACAATACAGCACTCAATCAGTATCAAAATATTGAAATTATACAAAGCACCTTCTCAGATAATAATGGAATGAAACTAGAAATCAACAACAGACAGGAAAAAAGTAAATTTGCAAATGTGTGGAGACTGAACAACACACTCCTAAATATTCGGTTGGTCAAAGAAGAAATTGCAAGTGAAATCAGTAAATATATTGAGACAAATGAAAATGAGAACACAATGTATCAAAACTTATGGGATACAGCGAAGGCAGTCTTGAGAGGGAAATTTATAGCCCTAAATGCCTATATTAAAAAACAAGAAAGAACTGAACTCAAACATTGAATGGAACAACTAGAGAAACAAGAAAAAGAACAGCAAACCAATCCCAAAGCAAGCAGAAGGAAAGAAATAATAAAGATTAGAGCAGTAATAAATGAAAATGAGAACAGAAAAATAATAGAAAAAGTCAACAAAACCAAAAGCTGGTTCTTTAAGAAGATCATTAAATTGACAAAACCCTCACTAGACTAACAAAAAAAGAGAGAAGATGCAAATAAATACAATTAGAAATGAAAGGGGGGAAATTACAAATGACCTCACAGAAAAAAAAGAATCATAAGAGGATATTATGAGGAACTATAAGCCAACAAACTAGAAAACCTAGATGAAATGGACAAATTTCTTGAAACACACAACCAACCTACACTTACGCTACAAGAAATACAAGAACTTAACAAACCAATCACAATTAAGGAGATTGAATCCGTCATCAAAAATCTACCAGCAAAGAAAAGTCCAGGATCAGATGGCTTCACAGGTGAATTCTACCAAGCATTTTCAAAAAGAATTAACACCAATCCTGTTTAAACTCTTCCAAAAAATTGAAGAAGAGGGAAAATTACCCAACACATTTTATGAAGCCAACATCACCCTAATTCCAAACCCAGATAAAGATTCCACAAAAAAAGAAAATTACAGACCAATCTCTCTAATGAACATAGATGCAAAAATTCTTAACAAAATACTTGCAAATCGAATCCAACAGCATATTAAAAGACATACATCATGACCAAGTGGGATTTATTCCTGGTATGCAAGGCAGGTTCAACATAAGAAAATCAATGAATGTAATGCATCACATTAACAAATTGAAGGAAAAAAACAACATGATCACTTCGATAGATGCAGAAAAAGCATTCGACAAAATCCAACATCCTTTTTTGATAAAAACACTTCAAAAGATAGGAATAAAAGGAAAATTCCTCAATATGATAAAAGGCATATATGAAAAACCCACAGCCAACATTTTACTCAATGGTGAAAGGTTGAAACCTTTCCCTCTAAGATCAGGAACAAGACAAGGATGCCCAGTGTCACCATTGTTATTCAACATTGTACTAGAAGTTCTAGCTAGGGCAATCAGACAAGAAAAAAAAAAAAAAATTAAGGCGTCCAAATGGAAAAGAGTAAGTAAACTCTCACTGTTTGTGGATGACATAATCCTGTGTTTAGAAAATTCTGAAGTATCCACAACAAAGCTACTTGAACTAATAAATGAGTTCTGCAAAGTGGCAGGATATAAGATCAACAGACAAAAATCAATAATGTTTTTTTACTCTAGTACTGAACAACCTGAGGAGGAAATCAGGGGGAAAATTCCATTTTCAATAGCAACAAAAAGACTCAAATACCTAGGAGTTAATTTAAACAAAGAAGTACAGGACCTTTATGCAGATATCTACAAAACAATGCTAAAAGAAATTTTAAAAGACCTAAATAAATGGAAAGACATTCCGTGTTCATGGGTTGGAAGAATAAATATCATGTAGATGCCAATCTTGCCCAAACTGATTTATAGATTCAATGCAATAGCAATCAAATCCCAACAGCTTACTTTACAGAATTAGAGAAGGCAATTACCAAAATTATCTAGAAGGGTAAGTGCACCCGAATAGCCAAAAGCATTCTAAAAATGAAGAGCAATGTGGGAGGAATTTCACTGCCTGACCTTGAAATGGATTATAAGGCTACAGTTGTCAAAACAGCATGGTACTGTCATAAAGATAGACACATTGAGCAGTGGAATAGAATTGAGAACCCAGAAATATACCCTCACCTATACAGTCAACTGGTTTTTGACTAACCTACCAAGCCCATGGTAATGGGAAAAGTCTCTTCAACAAATGGTGTTCAGAGAACTGGATATCTTTAACCAAAAGAATGAAAGAGGACCCCTATCTCACCCTCTATACAACAATCAACTCAAAATGGATCAAAGATCTAAACATAAAAGCCAGTTCCATAAAACTACTAGAAGAAAATGTAGGGAAACATCTTCAAGACCTTGTTGTAGGTGGTGGTTTCTTGGACCTTACACCCAAAGCACATGCAACAAAAGAAAAAATAGATAAATGAGATCTCCTCAAATTGTTTTTTAATATAGGCATTTAGGGCCATAAATTTCCCTCTCAAGACTGCCTTCCCTGTATCCCATAAGTTTTGATACATTGTGTTCTCATTTTCATTTGTCTCAATATATTTACTGATTTCACTTGCAATTTCTTCTTTCACCCACCGAATATTTAGGAGTGTGTTGTTCAGTCTCCACACATTTGCAAATTTCCTTTTTTTCTGTCTGTTATTGATTTCTAGTTTCATTCCATTATGATCTGAGAAGGTGCTTTGTATAATTTCAAACTTTTTATATTTATTGAGAGCTGTATTGTGACCTAACATGTGGTCTATCCTGGAGAAAGATGCATGGGCACTTGAGAAGGATGTATAATCCGCTGAGTTGGGATGCAGTGTTCTGTATATGTCTGTTAGGTCTAACTTATTTATCATATTGTTCAAGTTCTCTGTTTCCTTGTTGATCTTCTGTCTAGTTGTTCTATCTAATGATGTGAGAGGGGTGTTGAAGTCCCCGACGATTATTGTAGAAATGTCTATTTCTCCCTTCAGTTTTGCCAGAGTTTGTCTCATATATTTTGGGGCACCCTGGTTAGGTGCGTAGATATTTATGACTGTTATATCTTCCTGGAGGATCGTCCCTTTTATTAATATATAATGGCCTTCTGCATCTCTTACCACTTTTTTGCATTTGAAGTCTGTTTTGTCTGATATTAGTATAGCTACCCCTGCTCTTTTCTGTTTACTATTCGCATGGAGTATCTTTTTCCAACCTTTTACTTTGAGCCGGCTTGTATCCTTGTGTCTGAGATGAGTTTCTTGTAAGCAGCATATGGATGGCTCATGTTTTTTTATCCATTCTGTCAGCCTGTATCTTTTGATTGGGGAATTTAATCCATTCACATTCAATGATATTACTGAAAATGCATTATTTATTTCCTCCATTATATTCTTTGGTTTTCATATGTCATCTTGTTTTTGTCTCTCTTTTTACTTTTTTGGTTATCCTTTCTGCTTTTCTTTCTTCTATATTCTCCTTCAAGCCTCTCTCTCCTGTCTTTTTCTTTCAGGTTCTATGGCTTCCTTTAATATTTCCTGCAAAGGTGGATTCTTTTTTGCAAAGTCTCTTAGTTTCTGTTTGTTTGTGTATACTTTATACTAACGTTCATTTTTGAAGGACAGTTTTGTTGGATAAAGAATTCTCGGCTGGCAGTTTTTCTCTTTCAGTTTCCTAATTGTATCATACCACTGTCTTCTCGTCTCCATGGTTTCTGAAGAGAAATCTGCACTAAGTCTTACTTGACATCCCTTGTACATGATCCTTTGCTTCTCTCTTGCTGCTCTGAGAATTTTCTCTTTATCTTTGACATTTGACCTTCTGTGTAGTATGTGTCTTCGCATAGGTCTATTTGGATTTATTCTGATTGTGGTACGGTGTGCTTCTTGGACATGTAAGTTCATTTCTTTCGTGAGAGTTGGGAAATTTTCAGCTATTATTTCCTCAAATACTATTCTGCCCCTCTTCCTTTCTCTTCCCCTTCTCGAACTCCCATGACACATATGTTGTTGCGTTTTGTGTTGTCATTCAACTCTCTGAGCCCCTGTTCAATTTTTTCCATTCTTTCCTCTCTCTGTTCTTTTCTGTCTTCAATTTTAGCTGCTCTGTCTTTGGTATCACTTATTCTGTCTTCTATCATTTCGAGTCTGCTGTTGTATGCCTCAAATGTGTTTTAGACTTCACCTATTGTGTCTTTCATTCCCATGAACTCCGTTACTTTTCTGTTCAGGATTTCAAATTCTTCTTTGCATTCGCTCGTGTGTTCTTGATGTCATTTATCTCTTCAACTATATTTTCTTTCATCTCACTAATTTGATTTTGGAAATTTGTGCTCATCTCGCTGATTAGGTCTCTCAAATTCTGCATCTCTTCTGGGACTTGATGTATTCCTTTTCTTGGGCCATGTTTTCTATTTTCTTAATATGGCTCGTAATTTTTTGCTGGTGTTTAGGCATCTGGTTAGGTTGTATTTTACTTAGATGCTCTATCTCTTTTTCTTCTATAGGATTTTAGTGGCAGGAGGCTGTGAGTTACCACAGCTCTTTGATTTTTGGCTCAACCTTGATTGTAAGGATTGTCCTGCTGGTTGCTCAAAACTGGGCACTGGACCCAGTAATTGGTTGTAGAGTCACTTCCTACGGCCTTGGGCAGGGAGAGTATAGAGGCCAGGAAAAGCCTCTCATACTTATTTTTAATTTTCTTATGTGCACTTTCTTGGTCTGTCAGGAGATGGCTCTCTTTGGCAGCTCTCAATTCAATGCCTGGTCAGATTGTATTTGTTGTGACACAGACCAGATCAATGTGATAGAGCTTCCTGTCAGGGAGCTAAGAGCCTTGTTATTCAAACTTTCTGAGACAGTTCTCCAGTCTTCTGTGGTAGCCCCCTCCCTTTTCCCAGCTAGGAAATATTTCCACTCCCCTCTGAATCCTCAACAATCAGTCCCTGTTAGTAGAGGAGGAGATTGGGAGGTTTGTATATCTCTAGCCCCTTGCAGGCTCCAAGGCAAACAATGGCGCAGCCCCACCGGGCCTGGAAAGGCTCTCGGGACAGGGTAGACTAAACCTGTGAGTGAAATCAGGGTCAGCCCCAGGCTCTCTCTCCCCTCTCCTGTGGAGTCCTCAACAATTAGTCCAGGTTAGAAGAGAGGGAGGTTGCAAGGGCTGAGGGTCATATTTCTCCAGTCCTTCCTAGTCTCCCAGGGCAAACCACTATGTGGAATTGTCTGTGGAGCTCCGCAGCCCAAATTTGTGGGTCAGAACCTGGGTCAGCCTAAGGCTGTGTCCCTCTCTCTCCCCTTTTTGGGAGTGGTAGATCCCTGCAGCTCTCTTTGTCTGTAGTCGCAGGCCTGAGAATTCTAAACATCGGGGGGAGGGTACCGGCAGCAGCAGTCACTGCTGGTTCCAACTTACAGTTCTGTCGTCGCAACTTCCCTCTTTTGTCCCTCTCTCTTCTAGGTCGTGTGCAGCCTTCACCTGCTGTCCTAAACCCTAGAAGATGTTTTATGGGGCTGTTTCAGCCTGTTCTATAGCTATTTTTCTGGAGAAGAGATTCCCGTGTCTTACTAGTCTGCCATCTTCCCGGAAGTCCTCTCCTACAAGGAGTCTAACACAGACTAGGTGCAAAGTGACTTCGAGAAAAGCCCAGATCTGTAAACAGCAGGTCAAGTACCTGGAGTTCAGCATCACACAAGGGCACCGGAAGCTCATACCAGAACGAAAGAAAGTGATCTGCACCATCCCTTTCCCACCATAAAAAGAAAGCTTCATGAGTTCTCAGGGCTGCAGGATTCTGCCACATCTGGATTCCCAGGTTTGTAGCCATGGCCAAACCTCTTTACGAAGTTCTGACATATCCAGAAAAAGAGAAGCTCAACAGGGAGCTTTTCAAAACATCAAAAGACCACTCGGCTGAGCCCCTGCCTTGGCGCTCCCAGATGTAACTCAAAACTTTAACCTGTTTGTTCATGAAAAGAACAATGTAGCATTGGGGGTAAACATTCGGCCCCTTGCAAAGACCCATTGCTTCCCTCTCCAAGCAGCTGAACCCCGTGGCTGCAGGGTGACCACCCTGCCTGAAAGCCCTGGCAGCAACCATAACCCTCGTCAAAGAAGCTGAAAAATTAATCCTCAGACAGGCTATTCATGTTATGGTGCCACACGCAGTCACTGCCATAATGAACTCACATGGGCACCGGTGGATATCTAACCCCTGGCATGCACATTACCAAGGTTTACTCTGTGAAAACCCCAGAGTGACAATAAAAACAGTGCACAACCTAAATCCTGTCACTTTTTTGCCAGATGAAGAAGGAGTTCCTGAGCATGATTGTGTTTAAGTGACCAAGGAAGTTTACGCCAGTCGCCCCAACCTCCAAGACAAACCATTCCCTTCCCCAGTTCAGACACTATTTACAGATGGGAGCAGTCTCGTTAAAAACAGGGAAAAGCTTGCCAGATATGCAGTGACCACTACCAAACGGGTCGTGGAAGTGGCATCTCTACCCCGGGGATGGTCCGCACAATGAACAGAACTCTGGGCACTGGTCTGAGCCCTGCAGCTAGCTGCTGGGCAAGCGGTAAACATTTACACTGACTCTAAGTATGCATTCGCTACCTGTTTTAGTCAGCCAAAGGGGTGCTAATGTGAAATACCAAAAATGGGTTAGTCTTTATAAAGGGTATTTATTTGGGGTAGAAGTCCACAGATAACAGGCCATAAAGCATTAAGTTTCTTCTCTCACCACAGTCCATTGCCACGTGTTAGAGCAAGACAGCTGCCGGCATTTGCCATGGTTTAGGCTTCTGGGGTTCCTCTCTTCCCAGGGCTGCGTTTCTCTCCAGGCTTAGCTCCTATTTCCTCCACAAGGTCAGCTGTAGACGATCAGGCGAACGGCTTGCTTCTCTTCTCCTGGAGCCTTCTTTCCAACATCAAAACTGCTTCTCAGAAGACTGCTTCAACTGTCCTTTGCCTTGCCTTTTATATTCGATTCCCCACCCACCAAGGGGTGGGGCTCAACACCCTAATCCTAACCTAATCGTGCCCAGATCAGTTTACAAGCATGATTCAATTATATTTTTGGAATTCATAATTACATAAAACTGCCACACTACCGTTCATATCCATGGGACAATTTATAAAGAAAGAGGTCTCCTAACTGCAGGGGGAAAGGAAATCAAAAACAAAGAAGAAATTCTCCAACTATTAGAAGCCATCTGGAAACCAAAGTTGCCATCGTCCTCTGCTGGAGACATCAGAAAGGAATGGATATGGTTACTCAAGGAAACAGGCTAGTCAACAAAGCAGCTCGGCAAGTGGCTGAAGGAACCCATGGAATACAAGTCCTGGAATCAACACTGCAGCTGTCCCACTTAGGACAAGAAACTAATCAACTAAGCTATACCTGGGAAGAACAGGAATGGGCCAAGAGAGAAGGGGGAAGACGAACCCCAAAGGAACTTGGCTGCTCCCGCATGACCAGATTTTTGTCCCAAAAGAAGCTGCTCATGCCCTCATCCAGCAATACCACCAACTCACCCATCTAGGGAAAACTGTTCTAGAAGTCTTGCTCGGGCGATGCTACTACATAGCCCAACTAGCTTCTCTCTGTGCCACCATCAGCAGCCAGTACCAAGTTTATGCCAAAAACAACCTTCTGCAGGTCCCCCGTACTCTGGAAGGTGTCCAGCACATGAGGACAGCCCCCTTTGAAGATCTCATAGTAGACTTCACAGAAGTGAAACCAAGTCGGGGGTACAAATATCTGTTGGTGATAATATGCACCTTTTCAGGCTGGGTCAAAGCTTTCCCCACTCTCACCAAAAAGGCAAGAGAAGTGACTAAGGCTTTACTTAGAGAAATCATTCCCCGACATAGGACTGGAAGTGACAATGGCCCAGCCTTCATGGCTCCCATAGTCCAAGAGCTGGCAAAAGTGTTAGGAGTCAAGTGGAAACTCCATAATTGCTTACAGGCCCCAGAGTTCAGGGAAAGTTGAATGCATGAATCAAACCCTCAAAGCCACCCTAGCCAAATTCTGCCAAGAAACTGGTCTCGCCTGGGTAGACTTACTTCCCTTAACCCTTCTCCAAGTTAGGTGCACCCCAGGACCCACAGGCTATTCACCCTTTGAAATTCTATTTGGGCAGCCACCCCCAATTATCCGGGCCTTCAATAGAAATCTCAGACTTTTGGGGCAGGCTAGCCAAGATTCCATTCTCCAGCAGCTGGGGAAAACTCTAGCCCAAATACATAAAACTGTCTTGTCCCAGAACCTCATCCCCTGGACACCCAGTGTACCCTCACTAGACTAAAAAAAAATAACCCCTTCAGCCTTCCTGGACAGGTCCACATACTGTGAACCTTATAACTCCTACTGCTCTTAAAGTTGCAGGCATTGTCCCTTGGATCCATCATTCCAGGGTCAAGAAGGCACACCCCAATAAAGAACAGGACAGCTGGACAGCCCAACCCATACCTGGCCACCCCTTGAGAGTGCGAGACACTCGGGGTCCCTGAACACCAACCTTGTCAAACGCCTGCTGAATGGGCCCCTGCTCCTGGTGGATCCTGTGCTTATATGGCCTACTCGCCTTGATATTTGGAGTTGGACTCACTGCTGTGGCCCCTGCAAACTGGACTATAGTGAATAGAGCTCTAATTGCAATTGCTTATTGGTGTATAATACGATGCTTCTGTGCCTTGACTTGCTTATCCTTTCCTTCCTTGCCCCCTCCCTAGGAGCCAATACCTGCCCCCAAAATCTATGGCAGCTGCAAGTTAGTCAAAACTGGGGCTGACAATCTGTGTTGAATGCTTCAGTCCCGTTCTCGGCAGGTACAACTTCAGCTTCTATAATATTTGACACTTGACAGGGCAATCCAAGATCATGCTGCTTATACCTTGTTAGTTGCCCTGTACCCCCACGCTCCCATACCTGCTCCCAGGAACAGGTGTAGGGGTCGCAACTATGGGAGTTATGACAAATATGTCTGCCGAGACCCCCACAAGAGTGGAGGATTCTGCCGCTCTTGGAGCTTGCTGGTAGGTGCCACCGCTCCCTGGAAGTGGTTGCCACCAACTTCTCCATATCTCCTATAGAAAATCCCCAGCACAGCAGGGTGTAGTGTAGAAACCTTATTAAACATAACCACTGGATCAGAAAATACCTTTTTAAAGGCACAAACAGGACTAAAACTAGGAATCTGAATATACGACCCAGCAGGGCTGGACCCAGGAGACCTCATACTAGTCCAACTGATCCTGGTAACCCAACCTCCAGAGAAAACCCTAGTGAAAAATATCGGTAAAGCTACCCAGACGCTAAAAGCCAAAGTTAGAACAGCCCCCCGCAATGTCCTTTTGAACCAGGTTCGAAATTTTCACCAACTCCTAAATAAATCCCGGCCCGACGTAACTGGATTCTGCTGGCTATGCACTTCCTCAAGTCTAACCATCTTCCCCATACCTGTCCCATGGAACGTAACCCTCCTGACCCATGACAGCTCTGTGGTGGGGACCAGGCCCCTCCCAGTCCACATAATTGAACCCCCAGAAAAACTGGCTAACTATAAAAACATAACTATCAGGTCTCATTCAACCATCCTCCCTCTCGGAAAGGCTAACTGTAACACCACCCACCAACTCAATGAGTCTAACCAATGCGCCTCAAACTCCACCATCTGGGTCTGTGGCACCAATGCCTACCAGTGCCTACCCCAGGATGGCCAGGGCATCTGTTACCTGTCTTGGCCAGTACCATCGTTCTCAGTATATGGAGAAGAGTTGCCTGGAGGGCTCTCCCGAGCCAAACGAACAATACAGGCAATTCTGATACTCTAGGACTAGGAATAGTCAGGAGTGCAGCAGTAGTAGGGGCCCCATTCGCAGTTTGTCAGGAGGGCATACAAACCCTACCACAGGAAACATCAAATGACCTCAAAGAAATATCGGGGGCTCTCAACAGGTTGCAAGACCAGATAGACTCATTGGCAGAAGTAGTTTTACAAAACAGGCAAGGATTAGACTTGCTCACCGCAGGTTCAGGGGGAATCTGCCAGGCCCTGGGGGGGAAGAATGCTGTTTCTATGCAAATTCCTCAGGGATAGTTAGGGACAAGGTAGCTCTGCTAAAAGAGTGAGCCAAAGACCGCTTAAACCGTGTATACCAGGCATCTGCCAATGGGAACTTCTTCCAGTATCTCCTTTTGCCATTCATGCCAGTAATAGCCTCAGTCTTCTTCCTATTAACTTTCGGGCCATGCGTTCTATGGTACCTAACACAATACATCACTTCCCACTTAAATGCCTTAAAACACCAAGTAATGCCTCATGTTAAATATCAGCCCTTGGGGACTGTAGAAAAATCCCCATGTTAGCAGATGATGCCCCATAAGGAATTATAAGGGCATCAAAGAGAGGAATGATAAAGGAAGTGCTGCGGCCCTAACTCCCTTCAGCAGAAACCCACAGCTTTAGGAAGATAAGCACCCCTCATCCCTTTCTCTCTTCCTCCCTTTTTTCCCTGGAACCCACATCGTTAGGAAGATACACACTCACTGCCTGCCCCTTTCAACTTGAATTTACCAACTCTAAACAGATAATGACTCTTTTCCTCCCTAATAGCCCTCTGCTTTAGGAAGATAAGCTAAACTCACACCTTTTGTGCTTTTGTAACCCCTGCCTGCCTGCTTGCTTAGGAATTTGCACACTTGAAGTCCCTATATAAATTTATGAAAGCCAAGACAGGGCACTCAGAATTTGGAAACTTGCCTCTCCTCTGGGCCCGCATGTAATAAAACTTTGTTTCTTTGCCCCTCGAGTGCCACTTGGGTTTTCTCATCATCAAAATTTCATTTTTTGCCACAACAATCCTTTAATAATTTTTAATTTTATAGCAATTTAATTTGATTAATGAGTACATGTCTAAATTTAGTAATTAATAAATTATAGATTATTTAAATGGAAAAGTTTAATCTGAATTCTACAATGCATCAGATTTGAACTTTCATTTTCTCTAAGATAAATTAACATACTTAGTATACTACAGCATTGCTATTGATGCAAATCTTATGCTTGACAAAGACTCCCCTTCCTTCATTTTCTTTCTTTACTGTATTATTACACAGTAAATATTTAAGTAATAAATCCGTATACTCAAGATGAAAAAGTAGAACTATTCATTGCATCTACTTTCAGAGAAACCAGATGTCAGACAAAATATAAAATTTATGGATGAGAGAAATCTTATTTCTATTGTTATTGTTGAATATATTTTGGATATATTTCTAATATAGTCCCTGAGTCAGAAATAGGAAATTTTATTTCCCTAGTTTTACTATTTGTTTCCTCCCTTAAGTCTAATTAAAATGTATTTGATTAGATTAAAATTACTTATATACTTTCAGAACCCACAAATGACATAAGCTGTATCCAGAAATATTTTAAAATTAAAGGCAATAATTAGTGTGAAAATATATTTCTCAGTTCATAACATAAAGGAAAAAGTAAGATTGTTTCCTCTTTGAAGTAAGGAGGCTATTTAATGATCAGAAAACAGAAGTGCAAATAATCCAACTCCTCTTACTTAATTTATATCCTTTAAAACTTTGTGATAAATGAAAATTATTTAGACAGTAAACAGAGAAAGCAATTGTTGAATAAAATACTTTTTATAGCAAAATCCCTATGACTATTTCCCAAGAAGGATCTCTAGTCAAATATTTTGTTAGCATATTTATATAAAGCTTATTACATTCTACTTTGTAATATGACAGTTTGCAAAACAAATTGTAACTTAATTAAGGGAACATGCTCTTTTATTATTTTATATACCATATCTTCCTAAATTCAGCTTTATCTATACCAATTAAAATCATACAACAACCAAGGGGCCTCATTTCAGCATTCTGTGTGTAGACCTGAGAAATATCTGCAATCCGTTTACACAGCATGTCCACAGGAATCTCATACCCATACTTGTATTTCCAATTAGCTGCCTCGTATTGTGCCCTCTGTACCTGGGATCTGCTTTCAGCTGTCATTCCTGTCATAACACAGCCAATGTTTTCAGTTATCTTGAATAAATGAGTCACTGTGCTGGAATCCAATAATTTGTCAGGTACTTTCTTCTGTGTGACAGTTACTGCACAGTCTTTTCCTCTGACAGCTACTGATGAAGAACAAGGCCCTCAGGTGTATAAGTGTGCTCCTGCAGGTTACTACTGTGGGTTTAAAGCCACTGCAGCAGGAGTTAAACAAACTGAGTCAACCAGCTTCCTTGAAAAAAAAAGTGAAGAAGAAATTTGATTGGACATTTGAACAGACAGTAGAAACTGCAATTACATGCCTGTCTACTGTTCTATCAACTGATTTCAAACCTTCAGAAATAGAAGTTGGAGTAGTTACAGTTGAAAATCCTAAATTCAGGATTCTTACAGAAGCAGAGATGGATGCTCACCTTGTTGCTCTAGCAGAGAGAGACTAGAGAGACAACATTGTAATTGCTTTACCGAATCCATGATGCCACTTGCCTACGTGTTTGGTAAAAACAAACCAATACTAGGGAGGATTGGATTGAAAAAGGAACCTCTCCCACTGCTCCTACCCCTGAAGTTGTCAGGACTCTGTATAAATAAAAACAGTGCTTTTGGAAAAAAAAAATCAGCTTTATATTGATAAATGCATGTATAATAAATTTCCATCACTATAAAGAAGTCTTTTGAACTCCGTTACAGTCAAACCCCTCCCACAACCCCAGACCCTTTTAACAACTTAAATGATTTCTGTGACTATGGTGGTGCCTTTTTCAAAATGTCATGTAAGTTATATTATGGAGTATGTAGTCTTCTCTCTCTGGCTTCTTTCATTTAGCATAATATTTTTGAGATCTATGCAGGTTGTTGAAAGAATTGATAGTTTGTTCCTTTTTATAGCTAAGTAGTGTTCCATTGTTTGGCTATATATTATTTGTTCACCTATCACCAGAGGAAGGACATTTTGGTAGTTTCCAGTTTGGAACTATTATGAATAAAGCTGCTATAAACATCTGCATGCAAGTGTTTTGTGGACAGGTATTTTCATTTCACTTAGGTAAATACCTAGGAGTAGGATTGTTGAATCGTATGGTAAATGTATATTTAATTTTATAGGAAACTGACAAAATACATTGCAAAGTGGCTGTACCATTCTGCATTCCCATCAGCAATGTATGAGAGTTCCAGTTTCTCTATAACCTTACTAAAACACATGGCAACAGATTTTGGTGAGGAAGTACCTTGGACTCTTTAGGACCTTGTAATTGTAAGTTTCTACCCCAAATAAATACCCTTTATAAAAGCCAACAGATTTCAGGTACTTTGCATCAGCACCCCTTTGGCTGACTAATGCAGGTCTATAGCTTACATTTGATATATTTTTCCATACACTCCCCCATTATTAATACCATGTATTAGTATTGTACATTTGTTGTATTTCATGAAAGAATGCTCTCATATTTGTACTGTTAACCACAGTTCATCATCCACCACATGGTTCACTGTCCCATGCCTTGTACAGTCCATCCAAAGTGTACACTTAGTGGCTCTCTGTTTCATCACAGAGTTGTACAGTCATTGCCTCAGTAAATTTTTCAATGTCTTCCTTAGTCCAAAAGGAAAAATCTTATACCCCCGTATTAGTCAGACAAAGGGGCGCTCATGCAAAAATACCAGAAATCTATTGGCTTTTATAAAGGGTATTTATTTGGGGTAGAAGCTTATAGTTACCAGGCCATAAAGCACAAGTTATATCCTTCAGCAAAGTTTATTGCCATGTGTTGGAGCAAGATGGCTGCCGATGTCTGTAAGGGTTCAGGCTTCCTGGGTTTCTCTCTTCCCAGAGCTTGCCTCTCTCTGGGTTCAGCTGCTGTGTTAGCTCCACAAGGCCAGCTGTAGACTATCAGGCAAATGGCTCTTCTCTTTTCCTGGGGCCTTCTCGCCTTCCTGACGACCAAGCTCCTCTGTGTGCTTACTTCCCCTGGCTCCAGCATTGCAACCCAGCATCAGAACTTCAACTCTGTCCTTTGCCATGTCTTTTATCTGTGAGTCCCCACCCACCAAGGGGCAGGGATTCAACGGCCTACTGACATGGCCCATCAAACCCCTAATCATAATATAATCACGCCCAGAGGAACAGACTAGTTTACAAACATAATCCAATATCTATTTTTGAAATTCATAACTATACCAAAATGCCACAACCCCTATTATTGATCCTTAGCATTAATATATTACCTTCTTTGACACTGATGCAAGAACATTACAATATTGCTGTTAACTGTAGTCCATAGTTACATTAATTGCATTTTTCACATGCATCACCATATTCTTACCACCTTGTAATAGTGAAGTACATTTTTTCTAGTCATAGAAAAACATTCTTATATTTGCACTATTAACCACAATCCTTATCACCACCAGGTTCACTATGTTATACAGTCCCTAGATTATTCTCTAGCTTTGTTTTAATTCAGTTTGGTGTATGACCAAGTAGTTTATAGGAAATATCTATGGATGATCTCACTGGCTTTTAAAAAATACTGTAAAATGGACATTTCTTAAAATGATATTAATCATATTTACAACAAACCAAAAGCAACAATCATGGAATAACAGGGTCACATTTTAATTCCTGAATATTACAGTTCAGCATTAATATCACCACAATGGTATAAAACAAGTACAGTGGTCTTTTTAATACAAAATAAACATCTGTTTTATGCGAAAACTATACTTCATATCTACACAGACAGCCCATCTTTTCCAAACAATTGCCAAAATTAAAACTAACTACAAAACAGTTTAAGCTATTCCAAGAAAAATGGACCTGTTAACACATCACAAGGGTGATCTAAAGATTGTAGGTGGAATTACTGTTTATAGCTTTTCGTTTTCCCAATAAATTGTAGTTTGGGGACATTTTTCTCACTTCAGCATGATCTCAGATCATAGATGAACAAAACTAACATTAAAATAGTTACAGTTAACTTGCTGTTCTAAAAATAAAACCTTAACTGCTTCAATTTATTATTTTAAATTCATTTTTGTACATGGAATGTGCTTTTACTCTTTAAAAAGTAGCTTTCATATTACACCCTTCTATGTTTATTGAAAAGCTTCATGGGCTGCATGATGACTCTGATGCTTAAGTAACTTCTTAGTCCAAAATGACTTCTAGATATTAAATGCCACTTAATTCAGCACTATTGTTTGTATGGTAGTCTTAATAAATTATACATTAAAACAAGCCTGATGTTCTGGAAAGGGAAATAACTAACAAAGCAGCAAGTTATTTTAAAGTCTCTTCCACGAGATTGTACTTGTAGGTAGTACATTTTGTTTTATTCACTACCATGTTTCTAGAAAAATCCTTGTTGCACACTACTGTACTAATTCTTGGCATCTGTTACCTCTGAAAGTGCTAATTTTAAAAAGTTACATTAACAGAACTGTCCACTTGGAATCCAGCTTGCTTATTTTTGTGAAATACATACTGAAAATTCCTGGTGTAGAAAACCCAACATGCACTCTAATGCAAGGTGTACTTCTCTCCCAGTACTTACATGGCTGAATTACTGTTAGATTTTTTTTCAAAGAAATGGTCCAAACAGCTTAACTTCATTTTTTTTTATGACAGCTTAATTTTTTCCCATAAAAATTTCTATTAAAAAGAGGCAACTGATTAAAAGAACATGGACTGCACCATTACACAAGTTATGTTATTGGGTTTGCAACTGAAGTTTTGCAATTGTTTCTCAATCAGATACCCATCTGGAGCAACCCTGCATTAATCTTATTTTATCAATCTTTTTCCTCCCTCAAACTGCTGTCCCCAAACCTGAGACTTTCCTTGTTGGGAAAGCTATATCCCAGGTTCCGGTTATTAACCCTTTTATTTTCCCATTCGTTTTATAGCCTGAAAGGCAAACCCCTTAATTACAAGCAAGCAATCAAGTTCCTGGGAAGCCTGTTTTTTTTTTTAGCAATCAAGTCCTGGGAAGCCTGTTTTTGTTGTTGTTTTAACAAAACTAAACTCTCTTAGCTGATAAACTGTGTCCCTTGCTACTCCTTGTGTATTTATAAGTTAAAGTGAGAAAGCTTTCTGATTCGATTTTCAGTTCGTTGAACAGTTGCATCATTTTAGTAAGACCACATGTTGAGGGTCCCCCAGTAAAGATTTTATGAGCCAAGTCAAGGTCTTTTCCTGGGGGATGTTTCTTCTTCCTCTTCCTCTTCCTCTTCATTATCTGGATAATTCACTAAGCCAACCAAACTTCCCTTGGTGACTGTTACTGATGTAACCAAGTTTGTAGTTTTAGAAGAGGACCCATTAGAACTTGCTGATGGTGTCTGACCAACAACAGATTGACTGTTCATACTGTTTCTTCCATTAGCAGCAGTGGCAGAGTGGGAGAAAGTAAATTTGAAGCCACCAGAAGATGTCCTTTGGGGAAAGTTTTCCTTGTCTTCACTTTCTTTTGCTCTTTTGGTCTTCATAACTTTTTCATAAGTATCTGGAAAATCATCTTCTAGCTTAGATTTTTCTACTGGTCCCACAACTGCTTTTCCATCCTCCTCTTCAGCTTCATTAAACCACATTTCTTCATCCTCTTCTAAGGCTTTTGCATCTCTGCAACATCTATTACTATGCAATATAGATGGTACACTTTTCAGTTTCTGATTTTGTCTTTCTCTTGCTTATATCTAGTCTTTTGTTTGTTTTTATTGTCTTTTTAAAATATATGTAGTCTTTAATCCTTTGAATATCTGGACATTCAGTAGATTTAAGGGCCTTATAAAAGTTTTCACTATATGTACAGTAAGAGACTTGATATCTTCTACCACTCATGAATTCAGAAAACTCAATTATAGCTGGATTCAACAGATTGTACTGAGTTCTATTATCCAGAACCCTGGCTGGAAGTTGGATAAACTAACTTGTTCTCCTGTAAGAGCTGTCACATGGCATAGGAAACAGTGATTGGCTGAGGCTGTTGCTATGGAAACTGCAGCTGGAGTGGGGAAGGAAGGGGACTGAGGAGGGACCCAGAGAGCCTGAGAGACTGCAATATTCCACAGTTTGGATAAAGATGATGTGTGGTTAATATCCATGAATAACTGTATCTCAACTGTGAGTGAAGGAGGGAGGCCACATACTTCGTTTTCATCTGTACTTAGAAATTTTCTTCTCATTGTGGGGATAGGTATCTATATAGTCAGCATTTGGACACATTCACCCAAGACCCACCTACCATAAACTCACCTACCCTTCCATCCACCAGCCCATCCTCCCTTTCTTCCACCCATCCACCCACCTGTCCATCCATCCATCCACCTATCCACCCATCCCATTATTAGCATTTTCATTCTTTCAATAATAATAATAAACAAAAAACCGACAAACAGGAAAATTCTTCACCTCTCAATCTCTCTAAGTTTCCCCTGCACTACGTAGCTGCTATTTCTGGCTATTCTTGCACAATTATTTATTTGATTATTAAGCAGTTTTATTGAGATATATTCACACACCATATGATCTACCCAAAGTGTATAATCAATGGCTTTTAGTATAATCACAATGTTGTACATTCGTCATCTCATAAATTTTAGAACAAATTTCATTACCTCAAAAAGAAAGACTCCATACTCATTAGCATTCCTTCCCCAGCCCTACATAACCACTAATCTCATTTCATCTTTATAAATTGATTTATATTTACATTTTAGATAAATGGAATCATACAATATGTAGTACTCTGTGTCTGGTCTCCTTCACTTAGTATAATGTGTTTTGTTTTGTTTTTTGTCTGAATCTAATATTTTGTAGTATTAACCCACATTTGTTCAGCTTCAAAGAAAAACGGTCTTATATATGCAATTTTACCCATACTCATATTTCACATAATATATTTATATTCACATCATATACTTAGTTCACAATAGGGCAGTTATACATTATTTGTCATTTTGCGTCTGGCTCTTTTGGTTCTTACTTTTTAAAGATGTTTCTTGCTGTTCAGGGTCCCTTACCCTTCTCTTCCAAATAAATTTGATAATTGGCATTTCCATTTCTGCAAAAAAGAATGTTGGACTTC
This sequence comes from Tolypeutes matacus, assembly GCA_026826555.1. NCBI lineage: Eukaryota > Metazoa > Chordata > Mammalia > Cingulata > Chlamyphoridae > Tolypeutes > Tolypeutes matacus. The sequence goes on from JAKSZT010054458.1 coordinate 34,207,447, forward strand.
TTATCAGGATTGCATTGAATCTGTAAATCAGTGTGGTAGTTTGATATAATTATGAATTCCAAAAATATAATTGAATCATGCTTGTAAACTGATCTATTAATCTAGGCATGATTAGGTTAGGATTAGGGTGTTGAGCCCCACCCCTTGGTGGGTGGGGAATTGAATATAAAAGGCAAGGCAAAAGACAATTGAAGCAGTCTTTTTTTTTTTTTTTTAACGGGAGGTCCCAGGGATCAAACCCAGGTCCCTCCACATGGGAGACAGACACCCAACCATTTGAGCCACATCCGTCCCCCTGAAGCAGTCTTTTGAGAAGCAGTTTTGATATTGGAAAAAAGGCCCCAGGAGAAGAGAAGCAAGCCGTTCGCCTGGTTGTCTATTGCTGACCTTGTGGAGGAAACAGGAGCCAGCTGACCTTGCGGAGGAAACAGGAGCTAAGCCTGGAGAGAAACGCAGCCCCAGGAAGAGAGGAACCCCAGAAGCCTGAACCCTGGCAAACACCGGCAACTGTCTTGCTCTAACGCGTGGCAATGGACTGTGGTGAGAGAAGAAACTTAATGCTTTATGGCCTGGTATCTGTGGACTTCTACCCCAAATAAATACCCTTTATAAAGACCAACCCATTTTTGGTATGTCACATTAGCACCCCTTTGGCTGACTAATACAGAATTTGTTACTGAGGAGTGGGGAACTGCTTTTGTAATTACCAAAATGTTGGAACGGTTTTATAAATGGGTAAGGGGTATTTTTTGGAGGAATTGTGAAATGCTTGGTGGAAATGGCCTAGATCACGTCGATGAGACTGTTAATAGTAATATGGACACAAAAGAGACTTTCTATGATGCCTTAGAAGTAAACGATGAAACTATTATTGGAAAGTGGAGGAAAGGCGACCCATGCTTTAAAGTTGCAAAGATCTTAGCAAGATTAACTCCTGGTGTTATATGGAAGACAGAATTTGAAAATGGCGAACTGGAGCATTTAGCTGAAGAACTTTCCAAGGTAAACTTGGAGAATGTGGCTTGGCTTCTTCTTGCAGCTTATAACAAAATACTAGATGAGCAAAATACACTAACGACTGAACTTTTGGGCACAAAGAAAACAGAAACTAATTCCGGAACTTCCAAGTGTCTGGAAATAAAATTTTCAGATGAAAATGCCCTATTTGAAGACTTTACTAAACTTGGAGCTCATAACTCAGAATTGAAGATGCAGTATCTCAGAAAGACTTGTGGAAAGTCTTACTGTCTGATGGCTTGGACCCCTGCTTCCTGCATGCTAAACCAACAAAATTTTTGAGAATGCTGTATGAACAAAACCACTGTCAGCTAGGACAAAAGAGGACATGGAAAGGAGAGACTGAAGGAGAAAAAGCTTTAAGAAGAAAACCGTGGAAGCAGAGATCTGGGATTAAGACATTTCCTTGGGCCAAGAAAATGTATAGAGAGGGTGAGTTTTCCCCAGCAGTTGAAGAGGGTGGATGTCCCCACCCGATGTTCAGGAAGAGTTTTGCCACCCCAGGGTGCAGGGAGGTTGGAGCACATTCCTCAAAGATTAGGGCGGTTAAGGTCAACACCTCATTGGTCTGAGAGGGGTGTACCTGTCCCCCATGGATTAGGGAAGGCCAGGTGGTCAACCCATTGCTCTGAGAGGGTTGAGCCTGTATACCAAAGGTTAGGGAAGGCCAGGTGGTCAACTTGTAGCTCTGAGAGGGTTGAGCCTGTATGCCAAATGTTAGGGGGAATGTTGTCTTCACCTCAGTGTACTAAGGTGGCTAAGACTGTAACCCAAAGATTGGGTAAGGTGTGGCAATCACCCCAACACTCTTGGAGGGTGAGGTCTGGAGCTTGGTGGACACCCAGATGCTTGATGAGGGTGGAACCGAGAAAATGGCCGTTGGGCAAGCTTGTGGAAAGGATGGGTTCCCATGTGGCCCCAAGGAGAAGAAACCATCATCTTAAGAATGACTCTCAGACTTTGAAATCGAATGGAGGATGCCCTGCAGGTTTACTGAACTGTAGAGGATCCATGACTCATGTTTAACATCCCAATTTCTTCTTATGTTATTGAAAATGTTTATCCTTTGTCTTTCCATTTGTGTATTGGAAGCAGTTAAATGGTTTTGTAAGTTTCAAAGGTCTATAGCAGACGGGACTTTGCCTCAAGATGAACTGTATTTCTTTAAACTGATTATGATTGATTTTGTACTTGGATTGTTACTGATTTAAGTTTTTTTATATATTGTAATGTAGTTTTGGAATTCAGAGGGTGAAATGTGAAAAAAGGCCCCAGGAGAAGAGAAGCAAGCCGTTCGCCTGGTCGTCTATTGCTGACCTTGTGGAGGAAACAGGAGCAAGCTGACCTTGTGGAGGAAATAGGAGCTAAGCCTGGAGAGAAATGCAGCCCCAGGAAGAGAGGAACCCCAGAAGCCTGAACCCTGGCAAACGCCGGCAACTGTCTTGCTCTAACACGTGGCAATGGACTGTGGTGAGAGAAGAAACTTAATGCTTTATGGCCTGGTATCTGTGGACTTCTACCCCAAATAAATACCCTTTATAAAGACCAACCCAATTTTGGTATTTCACATTAGCACCCCTTTGGCTTACTAATACAATCAGTTTGGATAGAATTGACATCTTAACAATATTTAGTCTTCCAGCCCATGAACAAAGAAAGTCCTTCCATTTATTTAGGTCTTCTTTGATTTCTTTTAGCAATACATTTTAGTTTTCTGAATACAGGTCCTTTATGTCCTTAGTTAACTTTATTCCTAAATATTTGATTCTTTTAGACACTATTGTAAATGGAATTTATTTCTGGCCTTTCTCCTCAGACTGCTCATCAGTAGTGTATAGAAACACTACTGATTTTTGCATATAAATCATGTATCCTGCCATTCAGATGAACACATTTATTAGCTCTAGTAGCTTTGTTGTAGATTTTTCAGGACTTTCTAAGTATAGGATCATATAATCTGCAAATATCAAAAGTTTTACTTCTTCCTTCCAATTTGGATGTCTTTTATTTATTTTCCTTGCCTGATTTCTCTAGCTAGAACCTCTATCACTGTCAATAACAGTGGTGACAGTGGGCATCCTTGTCTTGTTCCCAATCTCAACAGGATAGCTTTCTATCTTTCACCACTGAGTACAATGTTAGCTGTGGGTTTTTCATATATGCCTTTTATCATGTTGAAAAATATTCTTTCAGAATATTTTTATCAAGAAAGTATGCTGTATTTTGTCAAATGCCTTTCTGTGTCATAAGAGATGATTATATGATTTTCTTCCTCATTTTGGTAATGTGATGTATTACACTGATTTTCTTGTGTTGAACTACCCTTGCATGCCTGGGATAAAACCCACTTGATCATGATGAATAATTCATTTAATGTGTTTTTGGATTTGATTGGTGAATATTTTTGTTGAGGATTTTTGCATTGATATTTATTAGGGAAATGGGTCTGTAATTTTCTTTTTTTATAATATCTTTATCTGGCTTTGGTGTTAGGATGATGTTGAATTCATACAGTGAGTTTGTAAGCATTCCTCCTGTTCAATTTTTTTTTTAAGAGTTTGAGTAAGAGTGGTATTAAATCTTTGAATACTTCATAGAATTCAGCTGAGAAGCTGTCTGGGCAGGATCTTTTCATTTTGGGGAGGATTTTCATGACTATTTCAATCTCTTTACTTGTGATTAGTTTGTTGAGATCTATTTCTTCTAGGGTCAGTGTAGGTTGTTTGCATGTTCCTAGAATTTGTCCATTTCATCTACATTGTCTAGTTTCTTGGCATACAATTGTTCATGGTATCTTCTTAAGATCTCTTTTATTTCTGTGGGTTCAGTAGTAATGTCCCCACTTTCAACTCTGATTTCATTTACTTGTATCTTATCTCTTTTTTTCTTTGTCAGTCTAGATAAGGATTTTTCAATTTTGTTAATCATCTCAAAGAACCAACTTTTGTTTTGTATTTTTTTTAGAAGGTAACGGGGATTGAACCCGGAAGCTCATACATGAGAAGCAGGCACTCAACACTGAGCTACATCCACTCCCCAACTTTTGTTTTTGTTAATTATTTCTATTTTTTTCTTGTTCTCAATTTCATTTATTTCTACTCTTATCTTTGTTATTTTGTTCCTTCTGCTTGCTTTGGGAAAAGTTTGCTGTTCTTTTTCTAGTTCCTCCAGTTGTGTAGTAAGGACTGATTTTAGCCCTTCATTTTTAGTACAAACATTGAGGGCTATAAATTTTCCTCTCAGCACTGCCTTCACGCCATCCCATAGGTTCCTTTTTTGTTTGTTTTGTTTTTTATTGTTTTTTTTTGTTTTGATTTTTTTTTATTTTTAGGTACCAGGGGCCAGGAATTGAACCTGGGACCTGGTATGTCAGAAGCTGGCACTCAACCACTGAGCCACATCGGCTTCCCTGAGTTGTTTTTTTTTTTTTTCCTTTTTTTTTTTTTCAGTTGTTTTGCTTGTTGTTTTTGTTTTTTCGGGGGCATCAGGAACCGAACCCAGGACCTCCCATGTGGGAGATTGGTGCTCAACCGTTTGAGCCACATCTGCTTCCCCCACAGGTTTTGATATATTGTGTTTTTGTTTTCATTTGTCTTGGAACAGTTACTGATTTCTCTTGCTATTTCTTCTTTGACCCACTGATTATTTAAGAATGAGTTGCTTAATATCCATATATTTGTGAATTTCCCCCTTTTATTTCTGTGGTTGATTTCCAGCTTCATTCTATTATTACCTGAGAAAATGCTTTGTATAATTTCAGTCTTTTTAAATTTATTAAGATATATTTTGTGACACAACATATTGTCTGTCCTGGAGAAAGATCCATCAGCACTTGAAAAGAATGTATACCCTGCTGTTTGGGGATGCAATGTTTTGTATATGTCTATTAGGTTTAGTTCATTTATCATATTATTTAAACTCTCTTCCAAAGTACTCTATCCAATGTTGAGTGTGGTGTATTGAAGTCTCCAACTATTATTGTAGAGACATTTATTTCTCCCTTCAGTTTTGCCAGTGTGTGCCTCATGTATTTTGGGGCACCCTGGTTAGGTGGATATACATTTCTGTTATTTCTTCCTGGTCATTTACCCCTTTTACTAATATATTATGTCCTTTCTTGTCACTAATAACAGTTTTGCTTTTAAAGTCTATTTCATCAATTATAGGTATAGCTATTCCAGCTTTTTTTTTTTTGTACTGCATGCGTGGAATATCTTTTCCCAGCCTTTCCCTCTCAATCTATTTGTATCTTTGGGTCTAAGATGAGTCTCTTGTAGATAGAATATAGATGGCTCATATTTTCTTATCCATTCTGCCAGTCTGTGCCTTTTGATTAGAGAGTTTAATCCATTAATATTCAATGATATTACTATAAAGGCATTTCTTACTTCACCCATTTTGACTTTGTGTTTTATTTGTCATGTATATTTTCACCGCTCTTTTTACACATTTAGTTACTTTTACTGATGTAATCTTCATATCTAGACTCTTCCAAGCCTCTCTTCCTATCTTTTTCTTTTTTGGCTGTATCACTTCCTTTAGTATTTCCTGTATAGCTCATGGCCACAATCTCTCTCAATTTCTGTTTATCTGTAAATATTCTAAACTCGTACTTATTTTTTTTTTAATTTTATTGAAGTATATCATTCATACATTAACATACATAAACAATAAGTGTATAGTGAAAGTTGTGAATGTACAAAACAAACATGCATAACATCATACAGGACTCCCATACATCACCCTACAATACCTTGCATTGTTGTGAAACATTTGTTAGAAATTACAAAAGAACATCGTCAAAATATTACTACAGTACTAACTATAGTTCATACCTTACATTTGCTGCATTTTCCCCCCAACCCACCCTGTTATTTTTTTTTATTTACTTTTATCCATTTTTATCCCCCCCCCCTCCATTTTTGCTGTTTTTGTGTCCATTTGTTGGGCAATTCCCTGTGTCTGTTTCCTGCCCTCTCTTCTCATCCTTCTCTTCCTGTCTTCACCAAGATTCCATACTTGAAACCTCGGATGTGGGAGAAAGGCATCCTACCACCTGTGCCACCTTAGTTCCAGTTTTTTGATGCGTCTCATCTTGGCTCTCCCTTGTGTAATGCTCCTGTTATGTTGTCATCTTGCTGCGAGGCTCGGTGGGGCCTGGCGGCACACCTGCGCATGGGTCCTGGCAGCCCATATGCCTTCTATATTTTTCTTTTTTTAATTTTTACTAGGAGGTCCTGGGGATCAAACCCAGGTCGCTCCATATAGGAGACGGACACCCAACCATTTGAGCCACATCCACCCCCCTGCTATATCTCTTAAGGTTGACCAAAGATACCTAGAGTTACAATCATTTCCCATATAGGATGGTCATATAATAAATCAGGCTTGGTTTATCACCAGCATTCTAAAAACCAGACCTAGGGAGAAAAACTAGGTCTGGGGACACATGCATGGTTTCTAATATAGCAAATGTTTAGCCTACCCTGATTATCACAAAATCAGGACAGCGAGAATATTCGCATCGTACTAATTTTTGAAAGACAATCTTACCAGATACAAGGTTCTTGGCTGGCAGGTTTTTTTCCTCTCAGTATCTTAAATATATCATATCACTGCTTTCTTTACTCCATAGTTTATGATGAGAAATCAGCACTTAATCTTATTGGGCATGACTTGTATGTGATGAATCGCTTTTCTCTTGCTGCTTTCAGAATTCTCTATCTTTGGTATTTGACATCCTGTTTATATGTGTCTTGGAGTAGGTCTATTTGGGTTTATTTGGATTGGAGTATGTTGCACTTCCTGGACATGGATATCTATGTCCTTTGATACAGTTGGGTAATTTTTTTACCATTATTTTCTCAAATAATCTTTCTGCCCCTTTTCTCTTCTCTTCTCTTTTTGAGACACCCAGGACACATATATTTGCATGTTATTGCCATCATTTATTTCCCTGAGACTCTGTTCAATTTTTCCCATTCTTTTCTTCATCTGGTTTTTTTTTTGTGTGTGTGTGTGTGAATTCACTTCAGAGGTCCTGTCTTCAATATCACTGATACTTTCTTCTGCCTCTTAGAATCTGTAATTATAGTCCTTCAGTAATTCTGTGAACTTACAAAACAATTATGCATATTGTGCAGAATTCTCATACAACACCCCTCCACCAACACCTTACATTGTTAAGGTGTATTTGTTACAGATTATGAAAGAACATCATCAGAATATTTCCATTCACTATGGTTCATAGTGTACATTTGGTATATTTTTTCTATACCCCCTATTAATTTTTTAAACACATCAATTTTTTTGGTACATGTTAATAAGCCATACAATCCATGGAAAGTGTACAATCAATGGTATTTGGTATAACCACATAGTTGTGGATTTATCAATTCAATCATTATTAGAGCATTTTCATTATTACAATAATAATAAAAATAAAAAACAAAGAACAGACAAAAACTCATCGCCTCTCAATCTATGCTTCCTCTGCTGTACATAGCTCTTATTCTGTTTCTGTCTCTCTAGTTTATTTGTATTTATATTATGTATAGATGGAGTCAAGCAATATGTAGTAACTTGTGGCTAGGTTTTTCCCTTAGTATATTTTCTTTTATTTACCCTTACTGGAAGATTATTAATATATTATTGTATACTACTGGACATAGTTTGCTTTGGTTGCATTTTTGCCTTATATTAACATCTTGTAACATTAAATAAATTTCTTCAGTTTCAAAAAAAAAACAGTCATATATGCAATATTACCCATATTCATATTTCACATAAGGTTACACTATGCTACATAGTCCCATGTTACATTTTTTAGCTTTCCTTCTAATAATATACATGACCTTAGACTTTCCCTTTCAACCCCTTTCATTCCCATATAAGCATTGCTAGTTACAAACACTGTGATGTACTTTCACCTTTTTTATTCATTTCCAAAGATTAACAAACAACTTTTTACCAATTCTACACAGATCAACCCTCAGATTTCCATTGTCTAACCTCATTGTATTTTCTTGGGCCTTATATCAACTTATTAACTCCATGAGATTATACAATATTTTTCATTTATGAAAGCACAATCATACAGTATTTGTCCTTCTGTGTCTGACTTTCTTCACTGAACATAATGTCTTCCAGGTTCACCCATGTTCTTATATGCTTCATGGCTTCATTTATTCCTACAGCTGCATAATATTCCATTGTGTGTATATACCACAACTTGTTTATCCATTCATCAGTTGATGAACACCTGGGTTTTTTCCATCTTTTGGCAATTGTGAATAAAACCATTATAAACTTCAGTGTGCAGATGTCTGTTCGTGTCACTGATCTCAGTTCTTCTGGTTATATACCTAGTAGTAGTATTGCCAGGGAACGTGGCAAATCTATCTTCAACTTCCTTAGGAACTGCTAAACAGTTCTCCACATTCGTGTACCATTCTACATTCTCACCAAAAGTGAATAAGCACTCCTCTCTCTTCACATCCTCTCCAACACTTGTAGTTTTCTGTCTTTTTAATAGTGGCCCTTCTTATGGGTATGAAATGTTATCTCACTGTAGCTTTGAGTTGCATTTCCCTAATCACTAGTGATATTACGCATTTTTTCATTTGTTTTTTCACCATTTGTGTTTCTTCTTTGGACAAATGTTTTTATTCAAGCCTTTTGCCCATTTTTTAATTGGTTCATTTGTCTTTTTATTGTTGTGCTGTAGTACCTCTTTATATGTCATGGATATTAAATCTTTATCAGATATGTGATTTCCAAATATTTTCTCCCATTGTTTTGGCTTCCTTTACACTCTTTTGACAAAGTCCTTTGAGGTGCAAAATTGTTTAATTTTGAAGGGGTTCCATTTATCTATTTTTTCTTTTGTTGCTCATGCTTTAACTGTAAAATCCAAGAATCCACTACCTAGAACAAGATCTTGAAGATGTGTCCCTACCTTTTCTTCTATGAGTTTTATGGTTCTGGTTTTTATATTTAGGTCTTTGATCCATTTTGAGTTGATTCTTATATAGGGAGTGACATAGGGGTCCTCTTTCTTTCTTTTGGTCATGGATATCCAGTTCTCCTGGCACCAATTGTTAAAGAGACTGTTTTGTCCTGATAGCATGTACTTGGTAGGTTTGTTAAAAAGCCAGTTGGCCGTAGAGGTGAGGGTTTATATATAGACTCGTAATTCTATTCCACTGATCAATATGTCTGTCTTTATGTCAATACCATGCTGTTGTGACCACTGTAGACTTGTAATATGTTTCAAGATCAGGCAGTAAAAGTTCTCCCACATAGCTATTCTTTTTAAGATGCTTTTGGCTATCTGGGTGCCCTTTCCCTTACAAGTAAATTTGGCAATTGTCTTTTATGTTTCTGTAAAATAGGCTGTTGGAATTTTGATTGTTATCGAATTGAATCTATAAATCAGTTTGGGTAGCATTGACATCTTCATGATATACTTTTCCAATACATGAACACAGAGTGCCTTCTTTGATTTCTTTTAGCATTGTTTTGTAGTTTTCTGAATATAGAACTTAGACATCTTTGATAAAATTGATTCCTAGGTATTTGAGTTTTTTTGTTGCTATTGTAAACGGAATTTTCTCCCTGATTTCCTCTTCAGATTGTTTAATACTAATGTAAAAAAACTACTGATTTTTGTGTGTTGATCTTGTATCCTGCCTCTTTGCTGAACATGTTCATAAGCTCAAGTAGCTTTGTCGTAGACATTTCAGGATTATCTAAATATAGGATCATGTCATCTTTGAATAGTGATAGCTTTACTTCCTCTTTTCCTATTTGGATGCCTTTTTTTCATGACTAATTGCTCTACCTAGAACTTCTAGCACAGTAGTGAATAATAGTGGTGACAGTAGACATATTTTTCTTGTTCCCGATCTTAGAGGGAATGCTTTCAACCGTTCTCCATTGAGTACAATGTTGGCTGTGTGTTTTTCATATATGCTCTTTATCATATTGAGGAATTTTCCTTTTATTCTTATCTTTCAATGTGTTCTTATCAAGAAAGGATGCTGGATTTTGTCAAATGCCTTTTCTGCATTGATCAAGATGATCATTTTTTTTTCCTTCAATTTGTTAATGTAGTGTATTACATTGATTTATTTTCTTATGTTGAACCAGGCTTATGAATACCAGGAATAAATCCCACTTGGCTATGATATATAAGTCTTTTGATATGCTGTTGGATTCGATTTGCAAGTATTTTGTTGAGAATATTTGCATCTATGTTCATTAGAGAGATTGGTCTGTAATTTTCTTTTCTTGTGGTATCTTTATGTGGCTTTGGTATTAGGATGATGTTGGCATCATAAAATGTGTTGAGTAATTTTCCCTCCTCTTCAATTTTTTTGAAGGATTTAAAGAGAATTGGTGTTAATTCTTCTTGAAATGCTTAGTAGAATTCACGTTTGAAGCCATTTGGTTCTGGATTTTTCTTTGTTGGGAGATTTTTTATGGCTGTTTCAATCACTTTAAATGTGATTGGTTTGGTCAATTCTTCTATTTCTTGAGGAGTCAATGTAGGTTATTCATGTTTTTCCAGGAATTTGTCTATTTCATCTAGGTTATCTAGTTTGTTGGCATACAGTTTCTCATAATATTTTATTTCTGTGTGGTCAGTCACAACTCCCCCCCCTTTCATTTCTGATTTTATTTATTTGCATCTTCTCTCTTTTTTTCTTTGTTAGTCTAGCTAAGGGTTTGCCAATTTTATCTTCTCAAAGTACCAGCTTTTTGTTTTATTGATATTCTCTATTGTTTGTTTTTTTTGTTCTCAATTTCATTTATTTCTGCTCTACTCTTTATTAGTTCTTTCCTCCTTCTTGCTTTGGGATTGGTTCGCTGTTCTTTTTCTCGTTATTCCAGGTTTTCAATTAGGTCTTTCATTTTAGCTCTTCTTTTTTATATAGTTTTTTAGGGCTATAAATTTCCCTCTCAGCACTGCCTTCGCTGTATCACATACATTTTGATAAGTTGTGTTCTCTCATTTTCATTTGTCTTAATATATTTACTAATTCTCTTAGAGTTCTTTCTTTGACCCACTGATTGTTAGGAATGTGTTGTTTAGCCTCCACACATTTGTGAATTTTCCCTTTCCCTTCTATTATTCATTTCCAGTTTCATTCCATTATGATCTGAGAAGGTGCTTTGTATAATTTCAGTCTCTTTATATTTAATGAGACCTGCCTTGTGACCTAACATGTGGTCTATCCTGGAGAAAGATCCATGGGCCCTTGAGAAGAATGTATAACCTACTGATTTGGGATGCAACATTCTGTATATGTCTGTTAGGTCTAGATTATTTATTACATTGTTCAAATTCTCTGTTTCCTTGTTGAACTTCTGTCTAGTTGTTGTATCTAATGATGTAAGTGGTGTGTCGAAGTCTCCAACTATTATTGTAGAGATGTCTCTTTCTCCTTTAAGTTTTGCCAGCGTTTGCCTCATATATTATGGTGCACCCTGGTTAGGTGCATAGATATTTATGACTGTTACTTCTTCCTGATGGATTGGCTCTTTTATTAATATATAATGACCTTCTGTATCTCTTATATAACTTTTTTTGCATTTCAAGTCTGTTTTGTCCGATTTTGGTATAGCTACCCCTGCTACTTTTGGTTACTGTTTGCATAGAGTATCTTTTTACAGTCTTTCACTTTCAGACAATTTGTATCCCTGGATCTAAGGCAAATCTTTTATAGGCAGAATATGGATGTTTCATGTTTCTTTATTCATTCTGCCAGCCTACATCTTTTGATTCAGGAGTTTAATCCATTCACATTCAATGATATTCCTTTAAATACATTACTTTCTTCCATCATTTTATTCTTAGGCTTTCATATGTCATATCTCATTTTCGTCTGTCTTTTTACTCTTTTGGTTTTCCTTTCTGCTAGTCTTGCCTTCTACACTCTTCTCCTAGCCTCTCTGTCCTGTCTTGTTCTTTTGGGCTATAAGGCTCCCTTTAATACTTCCTGTAAAGGCAGATTCTTTTTTAGGAATTCTCTTAGTTTCTGTTTACTTGTGAATGTTTTTAACTTACCTTTATATTTGGAGACAGTTTTGCTGGATAAAGAATTCTTGGCTGGCAATTTTTCTATTTCAGTATCCTAATTATATCATACCTCTGTCCTCTCACCTCCATGGTTTCTGATGAGAAATCCTACTAAATCTTATAGGGCATCCCTTGTATGTGATTGCTCTCGCTTGCTGCTCTCAGAATTTTCTTTTTATCTTTGATGTTTGAAATTCTGAGTAGTATGGATCTTGGAGTAGGTCTATTTGAATTTTTTTCTGATTGGGGTATGCTGTGCTTCTTGGAAATGTATGTTCATTTCTTTCATGAGAGTTGGGAAATTTTCAGCCATTATTTCCTCAAATACTGTTTCTGCCCCCTTTCCCGTCTCTTCTCCTTCTGGAACTCCCATGATATAATGTTGTTGTGTTTCTTGTTATCATTCAACAACTTGAGCCCCTCCCTGTTCAATTTTTTTTCCATTCTTATGTCTCTCTTTTCTTCTTTATTTTCAATTCCATCTGTTATGTTTTCTGCCTCACTTATTTTCTCTTATATAATTTTGAGTCTGCTGTTGTATGCCTCTAGTGTGTTTTTTATTTCACCTATTGTGTCTTTTATTCCCATAAGCTCTGTTATTTTTATATTCAGGTTTTCAAAATCTTTTCTGCAATCGTCTAGTGTCTTCTTAGATGTCCTTTATCTCTTTAGCCATATTCTCTTTCAACTCATTGATTTAATTTAGGAAATTTGTATGAACCTCATTGATTAGTTTCTCAAATAATGTTTCTCATCTAGGCTTTAATATATTCCTTTGCTTGGGCCATTTCTTCATTTACTTAGTATGGCTTGTAATTTTTTGCTAATGTCTAGGTATCTGATTATGATGCTGAGTTTATTCTGATGCTCAGTTTCTCTCTCTTGCATAAAAATTTAATGGCAGGAGGTTGTGTGTTAGTGCCATTATTTGATTCTTTGTTCAACCTTTTCTGCGTCTTTAGGATTGTCCTTGTTAGTTGTTCAACCAGGCCATGGACCCATTAATGCTTTGCAGACTTGCTTCCAATAGCCTTGCGGAGGAAGGCTGGAAAGGCTGGAAAAAACCTCTCTTATTTATTTACTTTTAATTTCCACATATGCACTTCCTTTTTCTGCCAGCAGATGGTAAACTTCAACAGCCTCTCAGTTCAAACCCTAGTTGGATTGTGTTCAAGCCTTTCCATCAAGTATCTTTTCCTGTTTTCCTCTCTTCTGTGTGGTATCCCACCTTCCCCTGGTGTCCTACACCCTAGAACATTTTTCTGCCAGGCCATTTCTTCCTGTCCTCTAGCATTTTATCTGGGAAAGAAGTGAGTCTTGAGTGTCTGTAATCCTCCATCTTCCTGGAAGTTCTCTATACCCCCTATTATTTTTTTTTTTACTTTATTTTGTACATTTAATAATTGAAGATATAAACAATTAAAAACTAAAAAGTAAACACAGATGAATAAATATATACATTTATCAATTAAATGTAATGGCTACATATAAATTTATTTTTAATCAAACAATATGTTACGCAATATATTTGGTTCATAGTAACGCATTCATACAGTATTTGTCCTTTTCTGTCTGGCTTGCTTTGCTCAGCATAATGTCCTCCAGGTTCATCCATGTTTTCATATGCTTTACGGGATTTAATTGATATTGCATTGAATCTATAAATCAGTTTGGGCAAGATTGACATCTTCACAATATTTATTCTTCCAATCCATGAGCACAGAATGTCTTTCAATTTGTTTAGGTCTTTTTAAATTTCTTTTAGCAATGTTTTGTAGTTTTCTGCATATAGGTTCTGTACTTCTTTGTTTAAATTAACTCCTAGGTATTTGAGTCTTTGTGTTGCTATTGAAAATCGAATTTTCCCCCTGATTTCCTCCTCAAGTTGTTCAGTATTAGTGTACAAAAACACTGCTGAGGGAAGCGGCTGTGGCTCAATCAGTAGGGCTCCAGTTTACCATATGGGAGGCCCCGGGTTCCGTTCCCGGGGCCTCCTGGTGAAGGCAAGCCCGCCCGCATGGCGTGGTTAGCTGACCCAGGGTGCACAAGCACCGAGGGGGGGTAAAAATATAAAAAAAATAAAATCTTTTAAAAAAAAAAAAAAAAAAAAAAAAACACTGCTGATTTTTGCATGTTGAACTTGTATCCTGCCACTTTGCTGAACTCATTTATTAGTTCAAGTAGCTTTGTCATGGATACTTCAGGATTTTCTAAGTACAGGATCATGTCATCTGCAAACAGTGAGAGTTTTACTTACTCTTTTCCTATTTGGACGCCTTTAATTGATTTTTCTTGTCTAATTGCCCTAGCTAGAACTTCTAGTAAAATATTGAATAACTGTGGTGACAGTGGGCATCCTTGTCTTGTTCCCCATCTTACAGGGAAAGCTTTCAACTTTCCCCATTGAGTATGATGTTGGCTGTCGGTTTTTCATATATGCCTTTTTTCATATTGAGGAATTTTCCTTATATTCCTATCTTTTGAAGTATTTTTATCAAAAAAGGATGCTGGATTTTGTTGAATGCCTTTTCTGCATCTATTGAGATGATCATGTGGTTATTTTCCTTCAATTTGTTAATGTGGTGTATTACATTGATTGATTTTCTTTTGATGAGCCAGCCTTGCATACCAGGAATAAATCCCACTTGGTTGTGATGTATAAGTCTTTTGATATGCTATTGGAATCGATTTGCAAGTATTTTGTTGAGAATTTTTGCATCTATGTCCATTAGAGAGATCTGTCTATAATTTTCTTTTCTTGTAGAATCTTTATCTGGCTTTGGTATTAGGGTGATGTTCGCTTCATAAAATGTGTTGGGTAATTTTCCCTCCTATTCAATTTTTTGGAAGAGTTTAAACATGATTGGTGTTAATTTTTTTGAAATGCTTGGTAGAATTCACCTGTGAAGTCATCTGGTCCTGGACTTTTCTTTGCTGGGAGATTTTTGATGACAGTTTCAATCTCCCTAATTGTGATTGGTTTATTAGGTTCTTGTATTTCTTATGGCGTCAGTGTAGGTTGGTTGTGCGTTTCTAGAAATTTGTACGTTACATCTGAGTTGTCTAGTTTGTTGGCATATAGTTTCTCATAATATCCTCTTATGATTCCTTTTATTTCTCAGAGGTGAGTTGTAACTTTGCCCCTTTCATTTCTGATTGTATTTATTTGCATCTTCTCTCTTATTTTCTAGCGAGGGTTTTGTCAATTTTATTGATCTTCTCAAAGAACCAGCTTTTGGTTTTGTTGATTTTCTCTATTGTTTTTCTGTTCTCATTTTCATTTATTTCTGCTCTAATCTATTATTTCTTTCCTTCTGCTTGCTTTGGGATTGGTTTGCTGTTCTTTTTCTTGTTTCTCAAGTTGTTCAGTTAAATGTTTGAGCTTAGCTCTTTCTTGTTTTTTTTTTTTTTTAACTTATTTTGTTCATTTAATAACTGAAAACATAAGCAATAAAAAACTAAAAAGCAAACACAGATGAACAAATATATACATTTCTCAATCAAATGCAATGGATACATGTAAA
>JAKSZT010054458.1:34223470-34236174 GCA_026826555.1 Tolypeutes matacus
TTGATCTCTTTAACTATATTCTCTTTCATCTCATTAATTTGATTTTGGAAATGTGTGCTCATCTCACTGATTAGTTCTCTCCAATTCTGCATCTCTTCTGGGACTTTGCTGAATTCCTTTTCTTGGGCCATGTCTTCTATTTTCTAAGCATGGCCCGTAATTTTTTGTTGGTGCTTAGGCATCTGGTTAGTTTGTATTTCACTTAGATGCTCTATCTCTTTCTCTTTTATGGGGTTTTAGTGGCAGGAGGCTGTGATATATCACCGCTCTTTGATTTTTGGCTCAACCTTGATTGTTAGGATTGTTCTGCTGGTTGCTCAAAACGGGGCACTGGACCCAGTAATTGGTTGTAGAGTCGTTTCCTAGGGTCTTGGGCAGGGAGGCTATAGAGGCCAGGAAAAGACTCTCTTACTTATTAATTTTCTTATGTGTACTTTTTGGTCTGCCAGGAGATGGCACTTGTTGGCTGCTCTCAATTCAATGCCTGGTCAGAGCGTATTTGTTGTGACACAGACCAGATCAATGTGATAGAGCTTCCTTTCTGGGGGCTAGGAGCCCTGTGATTCAAACTTTCTGAGACAGTTCTCCAGACTTCTCTCATAGCGCCCCCTTTTTCCCAGCTAGGAAATATTTCCACTCCCTTCTGAATCCTCAACAATCAGTCCCTCTTAGTAGAGGATGAGATTGGGAGTTTTCTATATCTTTAGCCCCTTGCAGGCTCCAAGGCAAACAATGGCGCAGCCCCACCCAGCCTGGAAGGGCTCTTGGGATAGGGCAGACCAAACCTGGGTGTCCAAAGCAGGGTCAGCCCCAGGCTCTCTCTCCCCTCTCCTGTGGTGTCCTCAACAATTAGTCCAGGCTAGAAGAGAGGGAGGTTGTGAGGATTGGATTTCTCCAGTCCTTTTTGGGCTCCTAGGGCAAACCGCCATGTGGAAGGGTCCTTTCCAGGCTCCCAGGGCAAACCGCCGTGTGGAAGGGTCCGTGGGGCTCTGCAGCCCAAATTTCAGGTCCAAACCTGAGTCAGCCTAAGTCTGTGTCCCTCTTTCTCCCCTTTCCAGGAGTGGCAGATCCCTGAAGCTCCCTTTGTCTGTGGTCGCAGGCCCAGGGGCCCGAGAATTCTGAAGAGTGTGGGGGAGGGTGCCGGCAGCAGCAGAAGCTGCTACTTGCAACTCACAGTTCTGTAGTCGTGATTTCCCTCTTCTGTCCCTCTGTCTTCAGGGTGGTGTGTTGCCTTCACCTGGTGACTTAAACCCTAGAAGATCTTTTTCGGGGCTGTTTCAGTTTGTCCTCTAGCTATTTTTCTGGAGAAGAGATTCCCGTGTCTTACTAGTCCACCATCTTCCCGGAAGTCTCTTTCTTGTTTTTTAATATAGGCATTTAGGGCTATAAATTTCCTTCTCAAGACTGCCTTCGCTGTATGCCATAAGTTTTGATACGTTGTGTTCTCATTTTCATTTGTCTCAATATATTTACTGATTTCACTTGTAATTTCTTCTTTGACCCACCAATTATTTAGGAGTGTGTTGTTCAGTCTCCACACATTTGCAAATTTACTTTTTTCCTGTCTTTTTTTGATTTATAATTTCATTCCATTATGATCCAAGAAGGTGCTTTGTATAATTTCAATCTTTTTATATTTATTGAGAGCCGAATTGTGACCTAACATGTGTTCTATCCTAGAGAAAGATCCATGGGCACTTGAGAAGAATATATAACCCACTGAGTTTAGATGCAGTGTTCTGTATATGTCTGTTAGGTCTAACTTGTTTATCATATTGTTCAAGTTCTCTGTTTCCTTGTTGATCTTCTGTCTAGTTGTTCTATATAATGATGTGAGTGGTGTGTTGAAGTCTCCAACTATTATTGTAGAAATGTCTATTTCTCCCTTCAGTTTTGCCAGTGTTTGTCTCATATATTTTGGTGCACCCTGATTAGGTGCATAGGTATTTATGACTGTTATATCTTCCTGGGGTATAGTCCCTTTTATTAATATATAATGGCCCTCTGTATCTCTTTTACTTTTTTTGCATTTGAAGTCTGTTTTGTCTGATATTAGTATAGCTACCCCTGCTCTTTTCTGGTTACTATTCGCTTGGAGTATCTTTTTCCAGCCTTTCACTTTCAGCCAGTTTGTATCCCTGGGCCTGAGGTGAGTTTCTTGTAAGCAGCATATGGATGGCTCATGTTTTTTTGTTTTTGTTTTTTTTACAATTTAGATGATACAGTTTAATAATTTTGATGATATTTATCATGTCCTGTGTCCATTACTGTAAGGTAATGAAAAACCTTCCCCATGACCACCAAATACCCCATTAGATCTTGACTGTTCCCTTCCCCCCAGCCCCCAGGGCCCATGATACCACCCTCTCCCTACCCATGGAATGTCAAGATTCACAGTTACATGCCCTGGGGATTTGAACCTACCCTTCCTAATCCACCCACCCACCAGTGCTGCACCACCAAGCTATTCTAATATCATGTTTTTTTATCCATTCTATCAGCCTGTATCTTTTGATTGGGGAGTTTAATCCATTTACATTAAATGATATTACTGTAAATGCACTATTTTCTTCCTCCATTTTATTCTTTGGTTTTCATATGTCATCTTTTTTTGTCTCTCTTTTTACTCTTTTGGTTATCTTTTCTGCTATTCTTTCTTCTATACTGTTCTCCAAGCCTCTCTCTCCTGTCTTTTTCTTTCAGGTTCTATGGCTTCCTTTAATATTTCCTGCAAAGGTGGATTCTTTTTTGCAAACTCTCTTAGTTTCTGTTTGTTTGTGAATATTTTATACTCACCTTCATATTTGAAGGACAGTTTTGCTGGATAAAGATTTCTTGGCTGGCAGTTTTTCTCTTTCAGTTTCTTAATTGTATCATGCAAGTGTCTTTTCACCTCCATGGTTTCTGAAGAGAAATCTGCACTAAGTCTTACTGGACGTCCCTTGTACATCATCGTTTGCTTCTCTCTTGCTGCTCTGAGAATTTTCTCTTTATCTTTGATATTTGACATTCTTAGTTGTATAAGTCTTGGCATAGGTCTATTTGGATTTGTTCTGATTGGGGTACGGTGTGCTTCTTGCACATGTAAGTTCATTTCTTTCATGATAGTTGGGAAATTTTCAGCTATTATTTCCTCAAATACTCTTTCTGCCCCCTTTCCCTTCTCTTCCCCTTCTGGAAATCCCATGACATGTACGTTGTTGTGTTTTGTGTTGTCATTCAACTCTCTGAGCCCCTGTTCAATTTTTTCCATTCTTTTCTCTCTATGTTCTTTTCTCTCTTCATTAGCTGCTCTGTCTTCGGTATCACTTATTCTTTCTTCTATCATTTCGAGTCTGCTGTTGTATGCTTCAAATGTGTTTTTGACTTCACCTATTGTGTCTTTCATTCCCATGAACTCCGTTACTTTTTTGTTCAGGATTTCAAATTCTTCTTTGCGTTCTCTCAGTGTCTTCTTGATGTCATTTATCTCTTTAACTATATTGTCTTTCATCTCATTAATTTGATTTTGGAAATTTGTGCTCATCTTGCTGATTGGTTCTCTCAAATTCTGCATCTCTTCTGGGACTTTGATGTATTCCTTTCCTTGGGCCATGTCTTTTATTTTCTTAGTGTGTCTCGTAATTTTTTGCTGGTTTTTAGGCATCTAGTTAGGATGTAGTTTACTTAGATGCCTAATCTCTTTCTCTTATATAGGAATTTAATGGCAGGAGGCTGTGAGTTACCACAGGTCTTTGATTTTTGGCTCAACCTTGATTGTTAGGATTGTCCTGCTGGTTGCTCAAATCTGGGCACTGGACTCAGTAATTGGTTGTAGAGTCTTCTCCTAGGGCGTTGGGCAGGGAGACTATAGAGGCCAGGAAAAGCCTCTCCTACTTATCTTTAATTTTCTTATATGCACTTCCTTGGTCTGTCAGGAGATGGCGCTTTTTGGCATCTCTCAATTCAATGCCTGGTCCGAATGTATTTGTTGTGACACAGACCAGATCAATGTGATAGAGCTTCCTGTCTGGGGGCTAAGAGCCTTGTTATTCAAACTTTCAGAGACAGTTCTTCATTCTTCTCTGGCAGCCCCCTCCCTTTTCCCAGCTAGGAAATATTTCCACTCCCCTCTGAGTCCTCAACAATCTGTCCCTGTTAGTAGAGGAGGAGATTGGGAGGTTTGTGTATCTTTAGCCCTTTGCAGGCTCCAAGACAAACAATGGTGCAGCCCACCCGGCCTAGAAGATCTCTCAGGACACAGGACACAGCAGACCAAACCTGCGATTCAAAAGCCAAGTCAGCCCCAGGTTCTCTCTCCCCTCTCCTCTGGAGTCCTCAGCAATTAGTCTAGGCTAGAAGAGAGGGAGATTGTGAGGGTCAGATTTCTCTTGTCCTCCATAGGCTCCCAGGGCAAACCACTGTGTGGAAGGGTCCGTGGGGCTCCACGGCCCAAATTTGCAGGTCAGAACCTGAGTCAGCCTTAGGCCGTGTCCCTTTCTCTCCCCTTTCCTGGAGTGGTAGATCTCTGGAGCCCCCTTGTCTGTAGTCGCATGCCCAGAGGCCCAAGAATTCTAAAGAGTGTCGGGGAGGGTGCTGGCAGCAGCGGCTGCTGCTGGTTCCAACTCATGGTTCTGTTGTTGCAATTTCCCTCTTTTGTCCCTTTCTCCTCTGGGTGGTGTGCAACCTTCACCTGCTGTCCTAAACCCTAGAAGATCTTTTTTGGGCCTGTTTCAGCCTGTCCTCTGGCTATTTTTCTGAAGAAGAGATTCCTGTGTCTTTATACTCCCTATTATTAACACCATGTTTCAGTATTGCACACTTGTTATAGTCCATGATAGAACAATCTCATATTTTCACCGTTAATCACAGTCTATCTTCCATCACATGGTTTAATATGTTATACAATCTATCCAAAGTATACACTCAGTGTTTCTCTTTCATCACAGAGTTCTGCAGTCATCACCTCAGTAAATATTTTAATGTTTTAGTTAGTCCAAAAGAAAAAATTCTATACCCCCTATTATTGACCCTTGACATGAATATAGTATCTTCTTTGAGATCGATGCAAGAATATTACAATATTGCTGTTAATTATAGTCCATAAGTTACATTAATCATATTTTCCCCCTGCATCTCTATATTCTTACCACCTTGTAATAGTGATGTAATAGTGATTAATGTTCTAGTTAATAGAAGAACATTCTTTTATTTGCACTATTAACCACAATCTCATCCACCTCCAGGTTCATTATGTAATTCTGTTCCTAGAGTATTCTCTAGGTTTCTTTCAGTTGACATTTACACCCCTGTACTACCCATTTCAGCCACAAACCCATTTATAAACCAGCCTTGTTAGTTACACTTATTATAACATGTTACCATCAACTCTATCCATTTTTAATCTTTTACAGTCAAGCTAATTAAAATTTCTACATACATTAAGCATCAGCACTCCTCAGCCCTCATCCTACCTCCTAGTAACCTATACTATAGGTTTTGACTTGATGTGTTTATTCTTCATATTTAGTTCATATGAGAGAGACCATACAATATTTGTCCTTTTGTCTATGGCTCCTTTTACTCAGCATACTGTCTTCAAGGTTTATCTGTCCCAATTTCATTTCTTCTTACAGCAGCATAGTATTACATCATATGTATATATCACATTTGTATATCCAGTCATCAGTTGATGAACACTTGAGTTGTTTCCATCTTTTGGCAATTGCGAATAATGCCACTATGAATATCAGTGTGTATTAGTCAGCCAAAGGGGTGCTGAGCAAAGTACCAGAAATATATTGGCTTTTATAAAGGGTATTTATTTGGGGTAAAAGCTTACAGTCCCAAGGCCCTAAAGAGTCCAACTCAAAGTTGCTTTCTCAACAAAATCAGTTGCCACATGTTGAAGCAAGATGGTGGGTGAGCTCTACCTGGTCTCTCGGGGCTTCCTATATTAGGCTTTGGCATAGAGCTCATTTCTTTCTGGGCCTTCTCAGCTACTCAGCTGCTCTGTTATCTTCAGCTGCAAACTATCAGGCAAATGGCTTGTCTCTCTTCCTGGGGCTTTAGCTGTTTGAGCCTTCTCCTTTCTGTCACATGGCAGGACTAAATGACCAAGTTCTCTTCTCTTCCATGTGTCCTCTTAAGTGAGTATCCATTTAGATCAGCCCAAAAAGGGGGCAGGGACTCAACCCTGAGTCATGACCTACTGATGTTGTTGAATCAAAACCCTAATCTTAGGTAATTTAATCAAGACATGTAAACTGAATCTAATGCATTCAAAGGGTATCACATTCCTGGGGAACAGACCAGTTTACAAACATAATCTTTTTCTTTTTGGGATTCATAAATAATATCAAACTGTCACACCTGTTTTCAGTTCTTCTGGATATACTTCTAGTAGAGGGGTTATCAAATCATATGACAATTCTATATTTAGTTTCCTGAAGAACCCCCAAACTGTTTTCAACCGAGGCTGCACCATTTAACATTCCCACCAACAGTGAATGAGTGTTCCTATTTCTCCACATTCTCTTCAGCACTTATTGTTTTTCTGGTTTTTTCTTTTTTAGTAATGGCTATTCTATGAGGTGTGAGATGATATCTCATTGTAGTTTGCATTTCCCTAATCACTAGTGATATTGAACATTTTTTTCAATGTCTTTTTCACAATTTGGATTTCCTCCTTGGGGAACTGTCTAAGTCTTTTGCCCATTTTTTAATTGGATTGCTTGCTCTTCTGTCTTTGAGTTGTATGCTCTTTATGTAGCATAGAAATCGAGCCCTTATCAGATATGTTCTTTCCAAATATTTTCTCCCATTGAGTGGACTGTCTTTTCACCTTCTTGACAAAGTCATTTGAATAACAAAAATGTTTAAGTGTGAGGAGGTCCCATTTATCCATTTTTTCCTTTCGTACTTCGTGCTTTCAGTGTAAGGTTTAAGAAACCACCATCTACCACCAGATCTCGAAGATGTTTCCCCATATTTTCTTCTAGAACTTTTATGGTTCTAGCTTTTCTCTTTAGGTCTTTGTTTCATTTTGAGTTAATTTTTGTGTATGGTGTGAGATAGGGATCCTCTTTCTTTCTATGTGATGTGGCTATCTTGTTCTCCCAGCACCATTTGTTGAATAGACTGTTCTGTCCTAGCTAGGTGGGCTTGACACCATTTTCAAAAAATCATTTGACCATAGATGTGAGAGTTTGTTTCTGAACAATCAAACCAGTTTCATTGGTCTATATGTCTATCTTTATGCCAGTACCATGCTGTTTTTACCACTTTAGCTAAGTAATTTGCTTTAAATTCAGGAATTGAGAGTCCTCCAACTTTGTTATTCTTTTTTTTTTTTTTTTACCAGGAGGTACCAGGGATTGAACCCCGGTCTCTCCATATGGTAGACGGATGCCGAACCTCTTGAGCCACATCCATTTCCTGTTATTCTTTTTAAAGATATTTTTGGCTATTTGGGGCCCCTTACCCTTCCAAATAAATTTGATTATTGGCTTTTCCTTTTCTCCAAAAAAGGCTGTTGTAATTTTTATTGGTATTGCATTGAATCTGTATATCAATATGGGTTGAATTGACGTCTTCATGATATTTAGTCTTCCAATCCATGAACACAAAATGTTCTTCCATTAATTTAGGTCTTCTCTGATTTCTGTTAGTAATGCATTGTAGTTTTTTGAATACAAATACTTTACATCCTTGGTTAAGCTTATTCCTAAATATTTGATTCTTTCAGTTGCTGTTGTAAATGGAAGCTTTGTCCTGAGTTTCTGTTCAGATTGTTCATTACTGATGTGTACAAATGACTTATTTTTGCTTATTAAGCTTGTATCCTGCCACTCGGCTGAACTCATTTATTAGCTCTAGTAGCTTTGTTAGAGATTTTGGGGGACTTTCTAGGTATCGGATCATATCATCTGTGAATAGCCAAAGTTTTACTTCTTCCTTTCCAATTTAGATGTCTTTTATTTATTTTCCTTGCCTGATTTCTCTAGCTAGAACCTCTATCACTGTCAATAACAGTGGTGACAGTGGGCATCCTCGTCTTGTTCCCAATCTCAACAGGATAGCTTTCCGTCTTTCACCATTGAGTACAATGTTAGCTGTGGGTTTTTCATATATGCCTTTTATCATGTTGAGGAAATTTCCTTCAATTCCAATCATTTGGAATATTTTTATCAGGAAAGATGCTGTATTTTGTCAAAAGCCTCTTTTGCATCAATCAAGATGATCATGTGATTTTTCTTCTTTGATTTATTAATGTGGTGTGTTACCCTGATTGATTCTCTTATGTTGAACCACCCTTGTATGCCTGGGATAAAAAATCCACTTGATCATGATGAATAATTCTTTCAATGTATTCTTGGATTCAATTAGCAAGTTTTTTGTTTGGTTGGTTTTTGTTTGTTTGTTTGTTTGTTTTTTGGTTTTTTTTTGTTTTTGTTTTTGAGGATTTTTTCATCTATATCCATTAGGGAAATAGGTCTGTATTTTTCTTTTTTCATAATACCTTTATCTGGCTTTGATATTAGGGTGGTGTTGGTTTCATAGAGTGAGTTTGTTAGCATTCCCTCCTGTTTGTTTTTTTATTTTTTGAAGAGTTTGAAAAGATTGCTATTAAATCTTTCAATGCTTGGTAGAACTCACCTGTGAAACCATCTTGTCCAGGGCTTTTCATTTTGGGGAGTTGTTTGATGACTGTTTCAATGTCTTTTACTTGTGATTGGTTTGTTGAGGTCTTCTATTTTTTTAGGGTCAATGTACGTTGTTCTTATGTTCCTAGGAATTTCTGCCTGTTTTGTTTTCCAGCCTTATCCCATTATCCCATTATGATCAGAGAAAGTACTTTTTGATCTTTTTAAATTTATTGAGATTTGCTTTGTGACCCAGCATATGGTCTATCCTGGAGAAAGATCCATGAGCACTTGAGAAGAATGTATATCCTCTTCTTTTGTCATGCAATGTCTCTATATGTCTATTAGATCTAGTTCTTTTCTCATATTATTCAAGCTCTCTGTTTCTTTATTGATCCTCTGCTCAGATGTGCTATCCAAAGCTGAGAGTGGTGTATTGAAGTATTCAACTATTATTGGAGTGATCTTTATTCTGTCATTTTTGCCAGTGTTCACCTCATCTAATTTGGATCATCGTGGTTAGGTGAATTTACATTTATGATCATTATTTTCTCTTGGTGAATTGCCCCTTTTATTAATACATAATATCCTTTTTTGTTTCTAATAACATCTTTGCTTTTAAAGTCTCTATCTTCTAATTTAAATATAACTACCTAAGCTTTTTTCTTGGTTACTGCATGCATGGAATATCTTTTTCCAGCTTTTCACTTTCAATCTCTGTATCCTTGTCTGTAAAGTGAGTCTCTTGTAGATAGCATATAGCTGGCTCATATTTTCTTATTCATTCTGCTAGTCTGTGTTTTTTGATTGGGATGTTTATTCCATTCACATTCAATATTATTACTGTAAAGGCAGTTCTTCATCCATTTTAACCTTTGGGTTTTATCTGTCATATCTTATTTTCACCACTCTTTTTATATATTTAGTTATTTTTACTGATATAAACTTCATTTCTAGACTCTCTTCCAAGCCTCTCTCCCAAGCCTGTCTCCTGTCTTTTCTTCTTTAGTATTTCCTGCATAGTGGGTCTATTTGTTACAAACTTTCTCAGTTTCTGTTTATCTGTGAATATTCTAATATTGCCTTCATTTTTGAAAGACAGTCTTGCTAGATACAAGATTCTTGGCTGGTAGTTTTTCTCTTTAACTATATTAAATATATCATACCACTGCCTTCTTATCTCCTTTTTCTTCTCTTCTGGGACACCCATGACACGTATTTTTGCACACATCGTGACATCATTTGTTTCCCTGAAACCCTGTTCAATTTTTTCCATCATTTTCTTTATTCTTTTGTATGCTCACATTCAGAGGCCATGTCTTCAAACTCACTGAGCCTTTCCTCTTTCTCTTCAAATCTGCTGTTATATGCTTCTGGTATATTTTAAATTTCATTTATTGTGTCTTTCATTCCCATAAGAGCTGTTATTTTCCTATGTATGCTTTCAAACTCTTTGTGCTCACCCAGTATCTTCTTTTTTTTTTAAAGATTTATTTATTTACTTTATCCACTTTAATCCCCCCTTCCCCATTTGCTGTTTTTTGTTTGTTTGTTTGTTTGTTTGTTTGTTTTATATTCATGTAATATTTTATTTGCTGACCTTTCTGAAATATTCCAAAATTCATAATGGCCAATGGAACTTTCCATGCTAAAATGTTGCTCAAATTTGTGACAAATTTCAAACAAAAAAATATTTTAATGTAGTTCCTACATTACTCTTGAGGAATCAACAAGTGAAAATTACACTTGGGTGGTAAAACTCAGGTTACAAATACAAGATAAATATCAGTATCATACTTCTGGGTTACTGGAAAACATAACAGTTGTGACAGTCATGCTTAACACTTTGGTTATGTAAAGAGAAAATGGGCAGGGGTGACACAGAGGTGTGCAAAGATTTAACAGTTCAAATAATCCTTAGCCCTTCTGAGAAATTATAGATATGCGTAGGAAGTATTTTAGTGACCATCATTCAGTTCATGCATTCAGAGTAATTACAGTTATTTTTGATCACTGAAAACTGGATTCAAATAAGTTATAGCTCAGTGACCTAAGGACACTACAAATCTCTTACATTCAAAAATATAGTTTAAATCTGGAAAATTTAAGGTAAAGGAATACTTGTTATTCATAATTACCTTTAGATATACTTGAGACTACACTATGATACTTAATTAGATAGACTACTGTGCATAGTTAATTCCAGTTACCATATTATATATTTATTGGTCAATAGCACACATTTTTATGCTCCAAAAGAATTATCAATCCAGTAAAATGGCTGCATTTAATTTTCTTTTAAAAACAGATGAACTAAACTGAAGGAAGATTGGCTTCTCTTATATCTTTTTCAAATTACTGATACAAATTTACCAAAGAAATAATTATATATTTTGCCTAACATCCAATAATCTATAAAAAGTTTCCAAGATAGACACATTTCTTGTTCAAGTTTCAAAAATAAAGAGGCTTTCTAACTGAAAGCATTTACATTCCTAGCTTTCTAGAGTAAACACTGAAAAACAAAGTACAAAAAATGATCTCCTGGCTTTGAATAGCTCACTTAGTTACATAAAGCATTTTCTGTCTCTACACTTCCTCAAATTCAAAAGATATTTATTTACTTCCTAAGAACATAATAAACAGTCTCCATTTCAAACCATTCAGTCCATTTCCATGGCAACACTGCGGGATTCCTTGGCTACCATAAGTCGCATCAGTTGACTGTGGAATTTTTCAATCTTCTTTACATCTTGAGCTTGGTCTGTTCTATACACCAAACAAACTAAATCATCTATTACTTTAATACACAGGCTCCCATCAGAATGCCTATATTTGAGAAACACACGTGCCTTCATGGGGTCCGCGAGCTAGAGCTTCTTGGCGCGGGGCTGAACTCCTCCCACGTTTGGTACTGCGGCATCGTGGGCCCGGGGTGGACACGGAGGCGAGGCCACAGGACCCAAGGCGGCACGACCGGCCCACCCAGTGCCTGCCTCCCACGGCCCGGGCCTGGGAGTCCCATTTGCTGTTTTTGTGTCCATTCACTGGGCAATTCTCCGTGTCTGTTTCCTGCCATCTCTTCTCATCCTCCTCCTCCAGTCTTCACCAGGATTCAATCCTGGAGACCTCCGATGTAGGAGAGAGGTATTCTGCCGCCTGTGCCACCTCTGCTCCTGGCTTCTGGAGCTTTTGGAGCATCTCATCTTGTCTCTCCCCTGTTACGTCATCATCCTGCTGCATGGCTCCCAGGGCCCGACGGCTCAGCGGCACACAGAGCCTGGCAGCCCATGTGCCTTCTATATATATATATTTTTTTATTTTACCAGGAGGTCCCGGGGATCGAACCCAGGTCCCTCCATATGGCAGACGGATGCCCAACCATTTGAGCCACATCTGCCCCCCACCCAGTATCTTCTTAATAGCCTTAATCTCTTTAGTGATCTCATTAAATTTTTTATGGAGATTTGTTTGAACATCTATGATTAGTTGTTTCAACTCCTTTATGTCATCTGGTGGCTTAGCTTGTTCTTTTGACTGGGTCATATCTTCCTGTTTCTTGGTATGGCTTTTAATTTTTTGTTGGTGTTTTGGCATCTGATTTACTTTATGTATTTATTTTTGGTTCAATTTCTTTTTTTAGTCTAGGGCTTTCTATTTGATTGGTTTTGTGCTACAACCCCTCTTTGATTCTTGGTCCAACTTATTTTGGAACTTTGTAATGGCTCATGTTTAGCTAATCTGAATTTTTTCAGCTATTTTTCTTCTGTTTCTTGTCCCTTCTCACTTGCTAGGGGCAGAGTAGGAACCAAGGGTATATGGGTTTTACTGTAAGCTTTGGAGACTGAAGCTGCCCACGTTGTCCCAGGAACTGATAAAGATTCTCCCACCTTTCTCCCTTGCCAGAGGTGGGGACAGAATCACAGCTTACTGTGTGCAGTAATCCAAGCCATGCAGGCCAAGACCATCTAGTTGTCCAGAGAGACTGATGAAGCTTCTATACCTTCCTACCCTGTCTAGGGTGGAGATGGAGCCTTAGGTGTGGGAAGTAAACTAAATTATGTGGGCCAAAACTGACCA
>JAKSZT010054459.1:0-23266 GCA_026826555.1 Tolypeutes matacus
GATAAAAGAAGTTACTTTGTGTCACTTCAATATTTTTACATTTATTGAGATTTCTCTTGTGCCCTGAAAAAAGGATCTATACTGTAGAATAATATGTTTATGCTAAGAATAGAAGGGAACTTTCTCAATATTATAAAAACCATTTAAGAAAAACCTGCAGGTAACATCATACTCATTGATGAAAGACTTAAAGCCTTCCCCTTAAGATTAGGAAAATTAAAGGATGCCCACTGTCAACACTGCTATTCAATAATATTGTAGAGTTTCTAGACAGAGAAATTAGGCCAGAAAAAAGATGGAAACTTTATAAAAATAAGGAAGCAAGAAGTGAAATTATCTCTATTCAGAAATGACATGTTATATATAGTAAATCCAAAGGTGCACAAGAAAACCACCAAAACTAATAAAAATTTGAGCAATGTAACTGGGAACAAGATCAGCACTCAAAAATCAACTGCAATTTTATATACTAATGGTAAGGAAACTGAAGAACATATTAAAAATTTATTTCATTTACAAGAGAAATACAAAGAATAATTTTAAACAATGATATAAAAAAATGTGACCTGAAAACTACAAAACACTGCTAAAATAAATTAAAGACCTAAATTAATTGTTAGACATTTCATTTCATGAATTGGAATCATAAATAATGTTAAAATGTCAATATTATCCAAAGTAATCTACAAATTCAGTGCAATCACTATCAAAATTACAGCAGCTGTTTTTTTTGTTTGTTTGTTTATTTTTTTTCAATAATAGAAAATCACATACCCAGGATCACATGGAATGCAAAAGACACAGTAGAGTAAGCACAATTGTTAAAAAGAAAAAAAAAATGGAAGACTTACACTTCCCACTTTCAAATTGAAGTACAAGCTACAATAATAATGACTATTGGCACATAGACTACTGAGACAGAGTTAAACAAACTATTGAGACATAATTTAAAATCCAGATGATCTATGATCACTTGATTTTTGGCTAGTGGGCTATGTACATGCAATGGGAATAGAATAGAGTCTTCAACAAGTGGTATGGGAAAACAACATTTTTTTTTCTTTTGTACTTCAGGAAAACAACATTTTTATACATGAAAGGTCATTATCAAGAAAGTAAAAGACAATCAACAGAATGGTAAAAAGCTGTTTCAAACCTTATATCAGAGAAGGACTTAGAATCCAGCATATATAAAAATTGATCACCATGTGACAACAAAAAGAAAAACAACATAAATGCAAAATGACCAAAAACAAATGGCCAAAACATGGTCAATGATTGGAAACAATACAACTGTCCATCAATGGATGAATAGATAAACAAAATGTATTACATACACAAAATGAAATTTTTTGAGCAATAAGATTGAAGGCCTGGGACATGATGCAACTTGGAAGAACTTTGAAAACATTATGAAATAAACATGACAAATAAAGACAATTATTGTATGATATCAATATAAGACATGTCTATGAGGAGGAAATGCATAGATACAGAAAACGGGTTAAAGGTTATCCTTATTTTAGGAGATGTGGGGAGGAGGAAATGTACATTTTTGGATATGAATAAATAAATTAATAAAATTAAAAGAAATATAGCATCCCTAAAAAAGGAAATAAAAATTACATAAATTCAAATGCCCATTACATTTATGGGGAATGAGAGTTGTTTGATCGAAATAGAGTAATCAAGTGTATGTGATATGTCTATACTATTCTTTTTTCTGTGTGCTGATGGTACTTGGGGTTTCTATTTTTACCTACATTGGCAATTATATTTATATGAATAAATTTTTTGCTAAATAGTAAATCATGATAAATATTAAACATTTAATCTAAAACCTGCTTTTTAAACCTAGGACACATTGACTTATGCCAAATTTGTATTGAATGGACACAAAACCATTCTGCATCTTCCACACATAGCTTGGACACTTCTTCACCTGAATAGCCAAGGGCATTACTTACAAGTGACAGTTTCTATCCATCATTTGGACACAATTTCACTAAGTTTCAGCTACTTTATCAAAAGGATTGCAAATTACACAGTCACCATTCCCATCTAATTTCTCATGAAAGATAAATTTAATTTCAATAAGTCTACCAAGAGTCTCTGAAAAGCAATCTAGTTTTATTATTATTATTATTTCTTCATACTTTATCCATTCCCCAACTCCAAAACCATTTCCACATTTTGTAGGTCTTTGTTATAACAGCAACCCAAATACCCAAAACAAAAATTAAGTTAGCTTCCTAGCTACTATGAAAATACCACAAAACAGGTTGGCATATCAACAGGAATTTATTGGCTCTTGTTTTCTGAAGCTAGAAGGGAAGCTTCCTTTAAGAATCACAGTGCCCTTTCTGGCAATCATTGGTTGCCCTAGCTTTCCTATCATATGTTGATGTCCTCTACTTTCTCTTTGGGGTTCTGTTAGCTTCCAGCTTTTGGCTCTGCCATTTGGCATTCTCTTCATAAAGTCTTGAAGAATAGCATTAAATGCCAACATTATTCAGTTTGGTAACAACTTAACTAAAAAGTATTAATTTCAAAAGGCCCTAGTTACACTAGATTCACACCCATAGGAAAGGATTAAAATTAAGAACAACCTCTGATGGAGGTCCAAAATTTAACATATTCAAATGTGATTTACATTTGTCTAGCTAGGAGTTAGACTGATTTATAGTTTGCTGTAGCTGGAAGTTATTAGATGCTAGCTTTTCCACTGTTTTCCTTGGTTTTGTTTCCCAATTACTTCTTAAATCTTGTCTCAGCCTTACATATCTTTCATGGTAATCCATTCTCATTGTATAGGAAATTTATTGATGTCTTTGAAATGTGGATATAGGGTAAGCACCCTATAATCCTATGATTGGATCTCTATCTTTTATTTAACCTGTGTCCCTGGGCTGTGACTTTCACAAGTGTTTCACAGCCTTGTAAATCCTATCTCCCAGGGGAGACAAGAAAAGTAGAGCAGGATATTGTTAGGTATTTCTCTTACAACACATCAAAAGCTAGAGGAAGACAATTTTTTCCAACAAAAAAGGGTAGACTTGGCTGCAATTCAGTATTTCCCTTCCACGATATTACATAGACTCTGATAAAACCAAACTCTGTTAGACTCTGGTAAAATAGTTTCCTTGAGGGCACTCTTTCTTTGAGGAGAACAGATAACTTTAGGTCAAATATATCAAAGTATTTATCTTTTTCCTCTATCCACTGGAATTACAAGGGGGGTGTTCTTCAATCTTTGCAGTAGGTAAATGGTGTTGTTATTGGAGATAAAATTTAGGAAAACATGGTCCCAAGACAGGTTCTCCTAGAGTTCTTGTGTCTTAAGAATGTGTGCACTGAGCATTCACAAGTTGATCAACCAGAGTTCAAGCATTCCTACTCTTACTGGCTCTGACAAAGAGCTTTCATTTCTTTCCATCTCCGTCAGGTTAGCAGTGATTCACATTAACTCCTTCTATTCTATTTTCAGGGCAGAAGTTTTCCTTGTGATCTTAATTCTCTGACAAATGAGAAATTTTTTTGTTTTTCAGATTATGCAGCATTTTCATTGCTGTTCAAATAAGAATGGTCATTTTCAAGAGGTTTACATGCCAGACCAGGTACTGGAAAACTGAGAAATGCATTTTATTTCCAAACATCTGAGAAATATTCACAAAATTGATTTTTACTGTTTCCAAAGATTTCTTAACAAATTACTATAACTACCAGTCCTTTACCACAAAGTTACAAACTGAACAGGTGGGCAGAAAGAATGCCAAAATTCCTTTTAAATATCATTTTAACAAATCAAATATGTCAATATCCTAAACTTATTTTAAAATATCATTAAAAATCTTTTAAAAAGAATTTTAATATTTAATAGTATGGCTACATACATTGAACATGCATAATTAATTCAAAGAGTAGTTAAATATGACTGGGTCACAGCCACAAAATATATTGATTGATAGGCTTTAATCAAACAAAATAACATAATACAAAGCAGATATATCAGCATTCATTAAAAAAAAATAGTGATGGCAAACACATACCAATAAATTAAAGATAAGATTCTAGAGTATAAATGGAACACAATGCTGTTTAGAGAGTTAGATTCTAAATCGAAGAAATATTGCAGACTTGTTGTCTTACCTGAAATGATACACAAGTGTGATAAAATAGTATATTTTTAATACAAATAAGTGTCACAGTTAATCACTCTAAAGCAGGGCTGCTTATATATATTTTTTGTGTGTTAACCTAGAAAAAAAATCATAGTTGAAATTCATCAAATTTCTCCCTGGGATTTAATATTTTCATCTATTTCCTTATATGCAGAAAGTATCCAGCTTACTCATTGAGCTCATATGTGTTTGCTCTGGATGACACCTATTTCTTAGAATTTAAACGATCATGCATTTTTGAATGTCTAATGTCCGATTTTTTATCCAAGCTTTATTTCAAATTAAAGAAAAAGAATTGAGACAAAAGCAGCTCAACAATTATGGAAACATTACTCCTAAAATGTTCTGTCCAGAAATTTTATCTCATCTAATTCCAACAACAAACTCAATTGTTTACCAGTTTCCAAAAGATACACAGATGAACACAGATTGGTTAAATCATGTAGCCAGTCTCTTCATTAATAAAAAATAAAGAGAATAAAAATGCTTAATCATATTCATATCTCACTGAGTAGTTAAACTTCAAGATTTATTCCTCAAAAACCAATGAAGCTATTATAAATGGCACAGTAAACTTAGTTTCCAAAGATTTCTTCCTCATAATATTCATGGTCAAAAAGGGACAGCTAAGAAGGGTAGTGAATGTTTGAAAGCTTCTCCTGGCTGAAGACCAGCATCTTATAATTGGCATCTGATAACTCCATGATGGATAGAGACCAATTTGTGCATAATGTAAATATTTTTCTATTCGAAACTTGTGACAGCTGCCATTATTGGTTGCATAGGTATTCAAACAAATGAAAAAGCTAATCAAAGTTTTTGACAAGTTGAATACTTTCCTTGGAAGATAAATCTGGGATCCCCTAATTTGCCAAACAGTTTAAAATATGAAATCCCAGGGACAGGACCAATTCATCTTGATTTGAATATATGTCCTTTCCTATAACAGTAATTAATCATGGCTAGGCTGACAGAGAAAATAATTGACTGTTCCAATATAACATGTTTATGTATTTCACTATGGGTTAGGATTTGTTACTCATAGGCTAAAATTTGTTAAAACAAAGCAGCAGAGATAAGCAATACCAAATATTAGCAAAATATAAAACAGAAATATAAGAAACATTTGGTATAGTTAAGCAGTATTTTTATAATTGTTCATTGCACTTTTGAGCCAGTTCTGACTCATTAATATTTTGATAATCAGAGTGAATGTCTTGATTATTAAATACATACTGATTATTAAAACTAAGTAGAAAAATATTTAGACATAGATTTGTGCACTGTACAGCTGGTTGAAATTGAGACTGCAAGTTAACTTTGAAAGGAAAGACAAAGCATTGCAAAAAAAAAAATAGTATTATAAAACAAATAATGTGGAGTGATTAGACATACTTATAACCAAAATTGAGAGATGGATGTTCCATAAATTAAGGTATATAACACATAACACTAAAGTATAAGGGAGATAATGGATTAATTTTTCATTAATAACAAATGAAAATTAATCATTCAAATGTATATGAAAACATGAAGATCATAACTAATAGAAGGATACAAGTCATTGTGAATAGAACCCCAAAGAAGAAATTCACAAGGCACATATGGAATTTTGATGGTACATAACTAAATAATTAAATATTCATTAAAATTCTAGTAAGGTCCTTTTTTCACTTACAAAACTAATTTTAAAAATTGTTAAGTATAAGTGTTTATCTTAAATTTTGTTGTGAACTGGGTTTGCCTACAA
Organism: Tolypeutes matacus; assembly: GCA_026826555.1. Classification (NCBI taxonomy): domain Eukaryota; kingdom Metazoa; phylum Chordata; class Mammalia; order Cingulata; family Chlamyphoridae; genus Tolypeutes; species Tolypeutes matacus. The sequence continues at coordinate 5,932 of JAKSZT010054459.1, forward strand.
TCTTACATAATTCTATATATATTATATGCATAAATCTTTTTTATGTATTAAATGTATATAACATAAAATGTAATTATAAAATATATATGAAGAAAAAAATGATATCCTTAGTCACATCATGTCCATTCTTAAATATTTATCAGGAAGAACTTGCCATAGAAAGTGCTATATATATATACATACATACCTATACATACACACACACACACATACACATACATCTGTATGCATATATTTGTGTATGGATGTATACATGCATATATGTATTCATCTGAATACACACATACACACCCAGTGGAAAGACAATGAATGAGATAATATTTCAGTAGATTATTATATTAAAAAGGTTAAGTTTCTGAAGTTTATTATATAAGTATTATTAAATAGTGTAAGAATATGTATGAATATGTGAATATCACTATGGTAGTTTGAATTTATTTTATAAATACAAAAAAAGAGAAAGATTATGTGTGTGACCTAATCCATTCCTGTGGGTGTGATAACCTTTCAAATAGCCATCAGTGAGGCATGACTCAGGTTGAGTCTCAGCCCTCTTTCTGTGTCTGATAAAAAGCAGACACACAGGAAAAGGGAGCCACCATCTTTGATCCTGCCATGTGAGAAAAAGGACTCCAATTTCACCTATAGTTGAACAGCAAGGAGAAAGGGCCCTGAGAGGCTCAAAGAGCTGAAGCCCAGGGAGAGATAAGCCATATGCCTGATAGCTGGCAGATGAACTCAGTATAAAGCGGAGCAGCCAAGACTGATCTATGAAGGTGTCCTCGAAAAAGACAAGCCCTATGCCTAAGTGCCCACAGCTGAGCTCCAGGTAATGAGGTAGATTCTGTAGGGAAAGGTGGAGACCTCAACAGAGTTTGGGATCCAACTTCTTTCACCACTTATCAGCTTACTTTTGTGAGAAAACACCTTTGATGGTGCCCCAATCTGGACATTTCACAGCCTTGGAAATGTAAGCTTTTACCCCAAATAAATCCTACTCATAAAAGCCACCCCATTTCTGATAGTTTGCATCAGCAGCCCTTTTGCAAACTAAAACAATCATTTCCTAGGTAAAGTGAGAATAGAAGGAAAGTGTACATGTGTGGGCCACAGTAGAATAATATATTCAGAATTAAATGTTACCTTAAGAATTGCAAAACTTTTTTGAGCAATTAATTACTAATACGTATTTTTAAATGATGTTACAATATTATATTGCTGCTATTTAAAGAAAATAAGTGTAGAATTCAGCACAGAGTCAATAATGCCTGAGTTGAGCATTTTTAATCTTTGCTAATATTCAAAGAAATTTCTCTTCCCTACTGTTTGCTAGCACCTGTAAATTTTCAGTGATGTTTGTCATACTGCAATCTGCTTACAGTTCTGTGAAGCTCAAATGAGACTCAGCAGGAAGGGGTGATCTGATCAATTATCATTTTACTAAAGGTAGATTGAATGAATTTATCCATGAGGTGTCCCCAGAAAAGCAGAAGTTTGGTTGTTTCTTTTGTCTATCTCTATTGTAGTATGATCTTTCTGTATATGAGATCCATTCTCTCATGTCTTTTCTCAATAGATATAAATATTTTAAGGGAGTTTACCTTCCCAGCACTTTCCTGAGGGTTTCAGCCACATATTTCTTTTGAAGACTGTAGATGATGGTGTTGAAGCATAGGAGAGTGATGATAGTATAGAACACAGATTCTACTTCATCCTGCTCAGGGATATGATAGGATTTGGGAAGAAATGACTTGATGATGGCTGATCCACAGAAGAGAGACACCAAAATCATAAGGGAGAAATAGGTTGCCAAAGCCTTTCTGTCCCTAAATTTGATACTAATCTCAAAACAGTAGAAAGTATCTTCCCATATGAAGCCATAATGGGAGAGATTGGAATGAAGAGTATCACATCACTAACTTAAAGACCAATTTCATAAAGAGATATATCAGCACAAAATTTTTTTCAGAACAGCTGGAACCTCACAAAAGAAATGGTGGATTTCCAAGGAGGCATAGTAAGGAAGATTCAGAGTATATATAATATTGCCAAAGGCATAGAGCCTTTGGTTCCAGTCACAATGAAGGGACAGACTATAGGTCAGATAAGAACTGAGTAACAGAAAGGGAGGCATATAGCCAGTCTTTGTAAACCATGACTGTCAGGAGAAGGCACCCAGCTTCACCAAGTGTCATGAAGAGGATGGGTTGAATGCCACAGTCAATAAAGGAGATAGTATTTTTCCCAGTAAGGAAATCAGTGGCTATATTAGGGGAAAAGGTGGAGCTATACAAAATGTCCATGATGGAAAGTTGGCTGAGAATGATGTATACTGGCATATGCAGTTGAGAGTTCAATCAAATGAGAATTATGATAACATCACCAACAGGGGTCAAAAGAAACATCAAAGAGATGAGAGAGAAGAGAAGGTTGGGGACTTGAATATGGTAGATAGTCCCATTAGAGCAAAGTCCTTTCCAGGGGTCTGATTAACCCATCTCCCCATTCTCTCCTTCCTTATTCATTATCCTGGATAGATTAGGCAAAAATCAATGAGATAACTGTGGTTTAACTCCTGTGTGATCTGCCTTTATTAATATCATACCCACATATTCAGCTCAACTAGATCCACATGATGTTCTGTCATGTTTTTGCAGTGTTCTACAATATAAATTAATGCTCATTCTTTTCCAATTATCAGTCCCTATTTGCTGGATTAAACATTAAGGGAAGTGTTTAAGGCTTGCTGTGACCAAAGGCAGTCTTTTCATAGCAGTCAATTTAACTTTATTCTTTGTTAATATTTTATCAATTCTAATTTTTAAATTGTGGATATCATAGACCTATGGCCTTCTCTAATTGTAAGGCACAATATTTACATTCTTATTGGCAGCACCTTTAGGCTTGAATTTCTTTACACTTCCAATAAAGTCAGTCCCATTTAGGAGCTTACAGAGCTTTCTGTTCTGACTGCATGTCTTTCCTTTAGGGTAGAAATTTTTTAATAGTTCTGAGGAAGTGATAGTGTATATGTCCCCCAAGTTCTTTCACAGTGACAACACTGATCTATGAAATGGTTGCTGTAGGATACTGGTAGGATCTTACCTTTTAACATACCTCTCAGCATGGAATATAGATGAGTCTACTCATCAAGTCTGCCTAGGATAAACCATTTACCTTATGAGTATAACAATGTAGACCCTGGTCACTAGAGTCCTTTGTAATAGATCTTCTGCAGCATATGACTACACTAATACTAATGATAATTGCTCATAAATGTCAACATTCAAAGAGTGTGACAGTTTGAATTTTGTCAATTCCAGAAAATATTATGTTCTTGAACTGATATAGTCATGTGGGTTTGGGGCCCTTTGCATTAAATTAAGTTAAGGGGCTTTGATAGATCACTTGACTAGACTACTTTAGGGCATTTGATTGGATTACATCACTAAGGCATGACCCAGGTTGGGTGTCTGCCCTCTTGCTGGGTCTCATATAAACTGAGAACACACAGAGAAAGAGACCTCTGTTATTTTGGCCCTGCCATGTGAAAAAGAGGACTCCAGTGAGAAAGAGGATGCCAGGTTTGCCTACAGTTGCAGAAGAAAAAGAAGCCCTATGAATCTCAAGTTGGTTAGGCACAGGGAGAAATGTCTCATTACCCACAGCTGAGCTCAAGGAGAAAGTAGAGAGTGACCAGCAGACCCACCATCTTCCCTTGCCATGTGGTAGGATTCCAGGATCTGCTACCAGCCAACATTTTGTGGGAAATCTCTCTGATGATGCATTGATTTGAACATTTTTGTAGCCTCAGAACTTTAAGATTTTCCACTAATTAATTTCCCATTATAAAAGCAAGCCCATTTCTTGTACTTTGCATTGTCACCCCTGAGGCAAATTAAGACAGAAGGTCAGAATCCACTTCCAAAAGCAATATTTTTATCGCAGTTGCAACTGTAAAAGGACTTGAAATGAGATTCAATAAAGAACTTCTCACCCAGGATAACTAATGTGGAGGTGATGATGGGCAGCCACCATACCAAGGAACTGAGGGAGTCTACAACTGCAAGCAAGAGAGTCCCATCCATCAGCCCCAGGGGATCAAAACCTCCTCTCATTTAGAGGTGGAGTGGACATCACCATCCCAGAATTCTCAGGATTGGGGAATGAACTATGGACTAAAGTAGGTTTACTGGTATTCTACTATAGACTTATTGTGATTCTAGCAATGAAAGAAATTATATCATTGATGGAGAGGCAGTGGCCACTGGAGGTTCTGAGTGCAGGGAAAGAGAAAAACAAGTGTAATATGGGAGCATTTTTGGTACTAGGGAATTGTCCTCAATGTCATTGTAATGACAGATATAGGGCATTATATATCTTGCCATAACCTACAGAATTGAGTAGGAGAGAGTTTAAACTACAATCTAAACTATAATCCCTCCTTAGTGGCAATGCTCCAAAATGTGTTCCTCAATTGCAGCGAATGTACCATACTAATGAAGGATGTTGTTAATATGGGAAAGTTTGGGAGATGTGCGGAGCAGGGCAAGTAGGAAACCCCTATTTCTTTTATGTAATATTTATGTAATATAAATATCTTTAAAAAATAAAAATTAAACAAAAATCTAAAAGTCAATGAAAAAATAGTGAACCCATTCACATAAGAAAAGCAAAATAATTCAATGCAACTACTGAAATGAAATACAAAAGTTTAAAAACATGAATATTTGCAAAACCTCATTATTAATCAAGATTGTACAAAGTAAAGCCACAAGGGCATAGTACTTAAAAGTTATGAAACCCATAGATTTTTTTTTTAAATCTTAGAGAACACATTGTTTATAGTTTTGAAATAATGGGAACTCCTATAGTAGAAGGTGTTAATATAATAGAACTAAATTTAGGAACAGTTTGGCTTTCCTTATTTAATTTTAAGATTAGCATACCTATTGACATGGAAAATATGCTCATAGGCGTTCCCTGAAAAAATGTGTGTCCATTAGTAGCATGAGACACATACATCAATGGTAGTGGGAGTGTTCAAAATTTTGAAGAACTGGAAGCCATCCAAATGTCCACCAATAGAAGAATATCGAATAATTTCTTTATGTTCATCTTATGAAAAGTAAAAACTTTATAATAAAATATAATTAAATATAAAGGAAGGGGAGAATATCACTAGCAAAATTTCAAGCAAAGTAAAGAAGACAAAGAAAAAACAGTTAAAATGGTTTAAATTATATTAAAATAAAAATATTCAAAGGTATATTCCATCCATTTTTTTCAGAATTATATATTTTTGGTAAATGCTTTTTTTAAAAAGCAAGAAAAATTCCATCTATTTCTGGCTTTCTTTGTGGTTATCAAGAAAGTGTGCTGGATTCTGTCAAAGGTTTTCTACATCTTTTGAGATAGCCATGTGTGTGTGTGTGTGTTTCCTATGTTCTATTCAGGCAATTCATTATGTAGAACATTGTTTTGTGTGTTGAAATTCCTTTGCATTCCTCAGATCAATCATACTTGGTCATTGTGAATAACTTTTGTAATACGCTGTTGGAGTCTGTTTGCTAATAATTCTAAATTCATAAATGAAATAGGAAATTTTACTTCTTGTGATGTCATCCTCAGGCTTTAGTATCAGGAGGACAATGTTGGCATCATATGATGAGTTAGGAAGTGTTTTTCACATAATACATTTTTGGAAGATTTTAAAAAGGAATAATGCTAACTCACCAGTGAAGCCCCTCATTGCCTTGAATTTTCCTTGGAGGGAGGCTTTTGTTATTGTTTCAATCTCTTCACTTATTATTAAGTTTCTGAGGATTTCTATTTATACTTGAGCCAATTAGTTAATTTGTTGGTGTATAATTGATTTTAGTAAATTTATATTCCATTTTTACTTCTCTAAGTTCAGTAATATTAGCACCATATTTATTTCTGATTTTGCTATTTGCATCTTTTCTCATTTTTTTTTATTTTTGTGTACCAAAGATATTTAGTTCTCTTGATCTTTTTAAAGAAGCAATTTTTAAATTTGTTGTTTCCCTGACTTGTTTTCCATTCTCTATTTCATTTATTTCCACTCTAAACTTATTTTCTTCTGCTACCTTTGGGTTTACTCTGCTCTTATTTTTCTACTTTGATGGTATATTATTTAGGTAACCAATTTGAGGAATTTCATCATTTTTGATACAGATATTCATAATCATAAATTTCCATGTGACACTGCCTTTCCTGCATCTATAAATTTTAGTATGCAGTGTCTACATTTTCATTCATCCTTATGCATTTTCTAATATTTCTTGTAATTTCTTAACAAATTGTTAGATAAAATTTGCCATTTAATATCCAAATATTTGTAAATTGACAATTTTCTTTCTTTTATTTATTGCTAGCCTCACTCCAGGGTGCTTTAAACACTTACTTTATAAAATTTCAATATTTTTAAATTTTTGATATTTCTCTTATACCCTAACAAAGGGTCTATACTTTAGAATAATGCATTTGCACTAGGAATAGAAGGTAAATTTCTACACGATAAAATCTATATATGAAAAATCCACAGCTAACTTTTCACTCAATGGTGAAAGATTTAAAGCCTTCCCCTTAAGACCAGGAACAAGTCAAGGTTATTCAATGACATCAATGCTATTTAATAAGGTACCAGTAATTCTAGCCAGAGAAACTTGACAAAAAAATAACTAAGTTATACAAATTGGAAGGGAAAACATAAAACCATCTCTATTTACAGATGACATAATCTTGTATATAAAAAAATATCCAAAGGAGCACAGGAAACCACTAGAGCTAATATATAATTTTGGCAAAAGGACTCTGTCAATAAGACAGCACAAGATCAGCACTAAAATCACTGCATTTGCATACATGAACAAGAAAAACTGATAGGTAAATTAAGAAATTTATTTCATTTATAATAGCTTTAGGAAGAATACAATATTACAGAATATATTAACCAAGAATATTAAAATTTTATGCACTGTAGTCTAAAACACTGAAATAAATGGCAAGACACTCCATTCCATGGATTAGAAAACTTAATATTGTTAAGATGTCAATATGATCTAATGTTATCTACAAATTCAATGCAATACCTATCAAATTACAGAATTTTTTTTGCAATAATAGAAAAGCACATCCCCAGAATCATATGGAATGCAAAGGGACAAAGAATAGTCAAAACTATTGTTAGCAAAAACGGAGAACTCACACTTTCACTTTTCAAATTTTATACAAAACTATAGTAATAAAAACAATGTGGTACTGCCACAAAGATCCTTAAAGACTAATGGAAAGAATTTAGTATAGAAAGAAAGACCCATACAACTATGATAAGCTGATTTTTGGCTACAAAGCTATGTATTTGCAGTGGGAATAAAATAGTTTCCTCAACAAAGGTGTTGGACAACTGGACATCCACAGGCAAATGAATTAAGTGAAATGACTACCTAAAATCTCACAAAATTTTTCAATGAAAATGGCCCAATAACCTAAGTTTAAGAGATAAATGTTTAAAACACTTAAAAGATAACAGAAGACAATTATTAAAAACCTGGGTTTAGGTAAATAGATAATTAAATATGACACCAAAAATATAAGCAACAAAAAATAATAGATTAATTTGATTTAATCAATTTTTTTTTGTAAATCAAAAGACATATTAATAAAAGTAAAAGATAATGTATACAATGGTAAAAGATAGCTCCAGACCGTTTATCAAAGAAGGGTTTAAAATCCAGAATATATAAAAATGATTACAGCATGACAACAAAAAGAAAAACAACACAAATGCTAAATGCACAAAAGAATGGGAAAATGGACCAAAAGTTGGAAACAACCCAAATGAGTAGGTAAACAAATGTATTGCATACACAAAAGATAATATTCAACAATAGGAATAAAAGCCTGAGGCATGCTGCAGTTTGGAAGAAACTTCTGAATGTGCTCAGTGAAATAAACAAGACACATAAGGACAAAGTTTGTGTGATATAAATATGACATGTTTAGAAATATCAAATTAAAGGTTAAAGGAGGTAGGTTGGAGTTTACCATGGTTTGGTTGGGGGCTGAAGGTAAGAGTAAATGTACACTTGCTGGATATGGAGTGTGGATAAATAAAATTGATAAAAGTAAAATAAAAATGGCATTCCTAAAAATTTAAATAAAATTCCAAAAATTAAGATGACCATTACAACTATGAGACTTGTCAATGCTATTCCATTTTTATGTGGGTTGATGGTTCATTGGGTGTTCTATTTTGGTGAAATTGTAAAATTATATTTATATGAATGAATTTTTTTTTTCAAAAAGTTAAATGATGAAATTATCTTAAACATGTAAACTAAAAACTGTCTTTTAAAGTGAGGACCTGTTGAATTATCACAAATTTGTGTTGGATGAAAAATGAAGGCAAAGAATAAAATTAATAAAATACTTAAATTATCTAACTAAGGATTCTGGTTTTGTAATACACAAAATGATTGAGAAAACACAGTTGTGTGAAAGAATAAGTTGTGTATGATTAAAGTATGCTTCTGTTTGTTTACAATACTTGTCTGCTCTTGTATATTGTACACTTTTTCATTAGAATCCTTAGTATATTTATTATATCTATTTAAATACTTGATCCCGATAATACTAGCATATCTGTCAGAGATCCTGCTACTCCTCACTCTGTATCTGCAAACTGTGTTGTTTGCCTTTTTGAATGCCTTTTATTTTTTAATTTTTGGAAAGCTAGACTTGATATAACTAATAAAAGTAATTGAGGTGAATAGGCCAATAATGCTGTCTCATTTTTCTCCCTGCTTGACAAACACAACAGCACATTGCCCTAAAACAGGAATTTATTGGCTCATGGTTTCAGAGGATAGAAGACTTGCATAATCTCAAGGTTGGTAGCATTTTGACTGAACAGAACTCTCTGGTTTCCTTAGTTTCCTATCACATGGCAATGTCCTCTCTTTCTTTTTCTAGATCTGGTTGATTTCCAAGTTCACTACTCAAAGTCCTTTTCTCTACAAGAAGCCTCATTCAGATGGGCTAAAACATAACTAAAAATACCACTTTGAAAAGGTCCTATTTACACAGCGAGACTAATAGATTAACATTAAGAAGGCAAGTTTTTGTTTTTTTTATTTTGCCCCATAAGGTGGTTTCAGAACTCCAGAAACCATCAAATCTCAAAATCATTATATCATTTAAGCAATAACTCTGAATTGAAATTATATTTAAAATTAGTTGCCTGTATGCTCCATACTGGGAAGAAATTATATTCAGTTGATGGGCCTGTGTAAGCTAGAAAACAAATTACTACTTTCCAAAACACAATGGTGAGGGACAGGCATGGCATAAACATTCCCAGTTCTGAAAGGAGTAATTGGAAAGAAAACAGGGGTCTTGTGTCCCAAACAAGTCTGAAACATCTCAGGACAGGCTCCATTAGATTACAAGGTCTGAGTGTCATCTGTGGACCAGTGATTTGTCCTAGGTCCTCATGGGGCAGCAGCTCCATGCTTTCCCAGAACTTGTTCAATGTCCATTCCTTCCCCAAACACATTTCTTCCACCTTCTCCAAAATTGGAATTGTAGCCAAACTCTGCCTGAATGCAGGGATATAGGCCCTATCATATTAGAGCATTGTGGTGGTGGCATTCTCTCTAAATATCAGAATCCAAGTACCAGGGAAAATGGCCTGTCCTCTTCAAGCACAGGGGTGACCTGCTGTTTCCACAAATGTGAGTGGGTATGTTGTCTTGGCAGGAAAGGTACATTTGGGTCCAGACATTTTTGCCAATGTTTCTGGCCTTAAAGTCCATCTACCTTCAATTTGTCCCTTCTCTGTCCCTTTCAGCCCAGGGTGGTAATGCTTCTCTTCACAAAAAAATTGCAAAACCTTATCAACTTTGCATGCAGCTCAAGGGGACCAAACATCAGATAAAAGAACTTTTGAGAACTCCTTCCTGGATAACTGCATTTTAAATCCTGTTCAACTAAAATGGCTCACTGGATCCATGCTCAGGTATGCCTTCTTTTAACAAAATAGTTGTTCACTTAAACCCTCGCATGTAACCCAATTCTCTGGAAATCACTTCCTCAATGCTCAGGGATGTCCCTGTTAGAGACCTATCTGACCCAACTCTCAGATCGCATTACCTGGAGAGGCTGAATATTTTCAAAATCAATAATTTCTGCTTTCTCTGTACTTAATAGTTTATTTTTCTGCTTATTACTTTCCTCTAACATATTTTTATATGCTGCAATGAGAGTCATCAAAAGTTTTTGTAATGTCCCTAATCCCAACAACAGTCTCTTCAAAGCAATCTAGGCTTTTTCTTTGAAGTGTTTCATATTCTTCCATTCTTTTCCCATTTCCCAATTCCAAAGCAACTTCCACCTTTTTATGTGTATGTAATGACAGCACCCCACTTTCCAATACCAAAGACTGTCTTCATTTCCTAGCTGCTCTGACAATTACCATACAATGAGGTAGCTTAGAAACAGGAATTTATTGACTCATGGTTTCAGAAACTAGAAGTCTAGCTTCCTCTAGATGTCAGCAGTGTCCTTTATCTGTTTGGCACCCCTTGGGTTCCTTAGCTTTCCTTCCACATTGTGATGTCCTTTCATGGGTTCTGTTAAACATCCAGTTTCTGGCTCTGCCATATACATTTACCTTCATATAGCCTCCAGGAATAGGATTAATATCAAAATTTATTTAGTTGGGCCATACCATAATTAAGGCATCTTTAAAGGGTGGTATTTATAATAGATTCACACCCACATAAATAGATAAAAAATAAGGATAGTCCTTTTCATTGCACTTAAGTGGAAGATGCAGATATCCTGTGGGGTGGGTTCAAGATTTGTCTGTGGCTATGAAAGAAAGATTTGGGGTAATTAATCCACATCATTTTATTTAATTTTAAGCTATTGTTATTAGAATTATATTATTTAAAATATTTAAAATATTGGTTATCTGATGAATGTGAACAAACTGAAATTATTAAATAAAGTGAAATGGTAGTGGTTTTCTGCAAAGAAATTTTGTGCAGGCAAAAATTTTAACACATATTTCAAATTATTTTATCTCATATTTATTAAACAACCTCTCTTTTCAGAGTTATACATTAAAAGGTCACTGCTCTAGAAAATTTTCATAAGGCCAGTTTTCCTACAATTAATAAACCATAGGATATGTTTGTTAAAACCTAGAAACAGAGATAAGACAAACAATATCAAATATTAGCAAAATACTCTAAAAAGTTAAATTAAGATTCAGTTGCTATTGCTGGGTAACATTTCTATAATTGTTTGTTTAATTGCTCTTGTGAGCCAGTTATGCCCCAAAAATTAATCTTTTAAGAATTAACAGCAATTTACTAATTTTTTTTAAATTAAGTAGATGGATATTTAGGTATAGAATTGCACACTGTAGCACTTAATGAATGTTGAATAGTAAATAAAATATAAAAGAAAAAGACTAACCACTGCCAAGAAAATATAGAATTCTAAAGCAGGTAATGTGGAGTAAGGAGACATATTTATAAAAAATCCAAAACTGAAAGTTACATAAATTCAGATATCTAACAGATGATAACATTAAATTATGAAAGATAATGTATAGGTACTTTTTCCATTAATAATAATAATAAAAAAGACTCAATCAATCAAATATATATGCAAATATGAAGAAGAGATACAAAATAAGGCTAAAATCCATCATGAAAAAATATCAAAGGAAAAGGTTACAAGGCATACACACAATTTTAATAGTATGTGTCAAAAATAAGTAAATATTATTGCAGTTCTAACAAGATTCCTTTTCATTCACAAAATTAATTTTAAAAATCAGAAGGAGGCTTTCAGGACTTCCGGGAAGATAGTGGACTAGTAAGACATGGGATTCTCTTCTCTAGAAAAATATCTAGAGAACAGGCTGAAACAGCCATGAAATATATCTTCTAGGGTTTAGGACAGCAGGTGAAGGCTGCACACCAACCAGAGGAGAGAGGGACAAAAGAGGGAAATCGCAATGACAGAACCGTGAGTTGGAACCAGCAGCTGCTGCTGCCGGCACCCTCCCCCACACTCTTTAGAATTCTCAGGACTCTTGGCCTGCAACTACAGACAAAGGGGGCTCCAGGGATCAACTACTCCTGGAAAGGGGAGAGAGAAGGGCACAGCCTTAGGCTGACTCAGGTTCTGACCTGCAAATTTAGGCTGCGGAGCCCCATGGACCCTTCCACATGGCGGTTTGCCCTGGGAGCCCAGGAAGGGCTGGAGAAATCCAACCCTCACAACTTCTCTCTCTTCTAGCCTGAACTAATTTTTGAGGACTCCCCAGGAGAGGGGAGAGAGAGCCTGGGGCTGACCCTGCTTTTGACTCGCAGGTTGGGTCTGCCCTGTCCTGAGAGCCCTTCCAGGCTTGGAGCCTGCAAGGGGCTAAAGATTTACAAACCTCCCAATCTCCTCCGCTACTAACAGGGACTGATTGTTGAGGATTCAGAGGGGAGTGGAAATATTCCTAGCTGGGAAAAGGGACGGGGATACCAAAGAAGACTGGAGAACTGTCTCAGAAAGTTTGAATTACAAAGCTCTTAGCCCCAGACAGCAAGCTCTACCACATTGATCTAGTCTGTGTCACAACAAATACACTCCCACCAGGCATTGAACTGCGAGCTGCCAATGAGCGCCATCTCCTGGCAGACCAAGGAAGTGCACATAAGAAAATTAAAACTAAGTAGAAGAGGCTTTTCCTGGCCTCTATAGCCTCCCTGCCTAGGAAATGACTCTACAACCAATAACTGGGTCCAGTGCCCAGTTTTGAGCAACCATCACGACAATCCTAACAATCAAGGTTGAGCCAAAAATCAAAGAGCTGTGGTAACTCACAGCCTCCTGCCATTAAAACCCTATAAAAGAGAAAGAGATAGAGCATCTAAGTAAAATACAACCTAACCAGATGCATAAACACCAGCAAAAAATTATGAGCCATACTAAGAAAATAGAAGACATGTCTCAAGAAAAGGAATACATCAAAGTCCCAGAAGAGATGCAGAATTTGAGAGAACTAATCAGTGAGATGAGCACAAATTTCCAAAATCAAATTAATGAGATGAAAGACAATATAGTTAAAGAGATAAATGACATCAAGAAGACATTGAGCAAACACAAAGAAGAATTTGAAATCCTGAACAAAAAACTAACAGAGTTCATGGGAATGAAAGACACAATAGGTGAAGTCAAAAACACATTTGAGGCATATAACAGCAGACTCAAAATGATAGAAGAAAGAATAAGTGATACCATAGACAGAGCAGCTAAAATTGAAGAGAGAAAAGAACAGAGAGAGAAAAGAATGGAAAAAATTGAGCAGGGGCTCAGAGAGTTGAATGACAACACAAAACGCAACAACATATGTGTTATGGGAGTTCCAGAAGGGGAAGAGAAAGGAAAATGGGCAGAAAGAGTATTTGAGGAAATAATAGCTAAGAATTTCCCAACTCTCATGAAAGAAATGACCTTACATGTCCAAGAAGCACAACATACCCCAATGAGAACCAATCCAAATAGACCTATGCCAAGATACATGCTATTCAGAATGTCAAATGTAAAAGCTAAAGAGAAAATTCTCAGAGCAGCAAGAGAGAAGCAAACGATCACGTTAAAAGGCTTAGTGCAGATTTCTCTTCAGAAACCATGGAGATGAGAAGACAGTGGTATGATACAATTAGGAAACTGAAAGAGAAAAACTGCCAGCCGAGAATTCTTTATCCAGCAAAACTGTCCTTAAAATCTGAAGGTGAGGATAGAGTATTCACAAACAAATAGAAAATAAGAGACTTTGCAAAAAAGAATCCACCTTTGCAGGAAATATTAAAGGTAGCCTTAGAACTTGAAAGAAAAAGACAGGAGAGAGAGGCTTGGAGGAGAGTATAGAAGAAAGAAAAGCAGAAAGGATAACCAAAAGAGTAAAAAGTGAGACAAAAACAAGATGACATATGAAAACCAAAGAATAAAATGGAAGAAATAAATAGTGTATTTTCAGTAATATCATTGAATGTGAATGGATTAAATTCCCCAATCAAAAGATACAGGCTGACAGAATGGATAAAAAAACATGAGCCATCCATATGCTGATTACAAAAAACTCACCTCAGACCCAGGGATACAAACCAGCTGAAAGTAAAAGGTTGGAAAAACATACCCCACACAAATAGTAACCAGAAAAAAGCAGGGTTTAGCTATACTAATATCAGACAAAACAGACTTTAAATGCAAAAAAGTTATAAGAGATATGGAGGGCCATTATATATTAATAAAAGGGATGATCCTCCAGGAAGATATAACAGTCATAAATATCTACGCACCTAAGCAGGGTGCCCCAAAATATATGAGACAAACTCTGGCAAAACTGAAGGGAGAAATAAACATTTCTACAATAATTGTCAGAGACTTCAACACCTCTCTCACATCATTAGATAGAACAACTAGACAGAAGATCAACAAGGAAACAGAGAACTTGAAAAATATGGTAAACGAGTTATACCTAACAGACATATACAGAACACTGCATCCAAATTCAGCGGGTTATACATTCTTCTCAAGTGCCCATGGATCTTTCTCCAGGATAGACTACATGTTAGGTCACAATCCAGCTCTCAATAAATATAAAAAGATTGAAATTATACAAATCACCTTCTCAGATCATAATGGAATGAAACTAGAAATCAATATCAGACAGGAAAAAAGTAAATTTGAAATGTGTGGACACTGAACAACACACTCCTAAATATTCGATGGGTCAAAGAAAAAATTGCAAGTGAAATCAGTAAATATATTGACACAAATGAAAATGAGAATACAAAGTATCAAAACTTACGGGATACAGCGAAGGCAGTCTTGAGAGGGAAATTTATAGCCATAAATGCCTATATTAAAAGACAATAAAGTGCTAAACTCAAATATTTAAATGAAAAACTAGAGAAACTAGAAAAAGAACAGCACACCAATCACAAAGCAAGCAGAAGGAAAGAAATAATAAAGATTGTAGCAGAAACTATTGAAAATGAGAACAGAAAAACAATAGAGAAAATTAACAAAACCAAAAGCTGGTTCTTTGAGAAGATCCACAAAATTGACAAACCCCTCCCTAGACTAACAAAGAAAAAAAGAGAGAAGATGCAAATAAATACAATTAGAAATGAAAGGGGGGAAATAACAAATGACCTCACAGAAATGAAAAGAATCATAAGAGGATATTATGAGAAACTATATGCCAACAAATTAGACAACCTGGATGAAATGAACAAATTTCTAGAAACTCATAACCAACCTACACTGACACAACAAGAAATACAAGAACTTAACAAACCAATCATAATTAAGGTGATTGAATCTGTCATCAAAAATTTCCCAGCAAAGAAAAGTCCAGAACCAGATGGCTTCACCGGGAATTCTACCAAGCATTCCAAAAAGATTTAACACTAATCCTGTTTAAACTCTTCCAAACAATTGAAGAGGAGGGAAAATTACCCAACACATTTTATGAAGCCAACATCACCCTAATACCAAAGCCAGATAAAGATTCCACAAGAAAAGAAAATTACAGACCAATCTCTCTAATGAACATAGAGGCAAAAATTCTCAACAAAATACTTGCAAATCGAATCCAACAGCATATCAAAGGACTTATACATCATGACCAAGCGGGATTTATTCCTGGTTTGCAAGGCTGGTTCAACATAAGAAAATCAATCAATGTAATACAGCACATTAAAAATTTGAAGGAAAAAAAAAACACATGATCAATTCAATAGATGCAGAAAAGGCATTCTACAAAATCCAACATCCTTTTTTGATAAAAACACTTCAAACGGTAGGAATAAAAGCAAAATTCCTCAATATGATATAAGACATATATGAAAAACCCACAACCAACATCATACTCAATGGGGGAAGGTTGAAATCTTCCCCTCTAAGATCGGGAACAAGACAAGGATGCCCACTGTCACCATTGTTATTCAACACTGTACTAGAAGTTCTAGCTAGGGCAATTAGACAATATAAAAAAATTAATGACGTCCAAATAGGAAAAGAGGAAGTAAAACTCTCACTGTTTGCAGATGACATGATCCTGTACTTAGAAAGTCCTGAGGTATCCACGACAAAGCTACTTGAACTAATAAATGAGTTCAGCAAAGTGGCAGGATACAAGATCAACACACAAATATCAGTAATGTTTTTGTACACTAGCACTGAACAACCTGAGAAGGAAATCAGGAGGAAAATTCCATTTTCAATAGCAACAAAAAGACTCAAATACCTAGGAGTTAATTTAACCAAAGAAGTACAGGACCTATATGCAGAAAACTACAAAACAATGCTAAAAGAAATTTAAAAAGACCTAAACAAATGGAAAGACATTCCGTGTTCATGAATTGGAAGATTAAATATCGTGAAGATGTCAATCTTGCCCAAACTGATTTATAGATTCAATGCAATACCAATAAAAATCCCAACAGCTTACTTTACAGAATTAGAGAAGACAATTACCAAATTCATCTGGAAGGGTAAGTGCACCCAAATAGCCAAAAGCATTCTAAAAAAGAAGAGCAATGTGGGAAGAATTTCACCACCTGAGCTTGAAACATATTACAAAGCTACAGTGGTCAAAACAGCATGGTTACTGGCATAAATATAGACACATTGATTAGTGGAATACAATTGAGAACCCAGAAATATACCCTCATCTATACAGTCAACTGGTTTTTGACAAACCTACCAAGCCCATGCCAATGGGAAAAAGCAGCCTCTTCAACAAATGGTGTTGGGAGAACTGGATATCTATAACCAAAAGAATGAAAGAGGGCCCCTATCTCACCCCCTATACAAGAATCAACTCAAAATGGATCAAAGATCTAAATATAAAAGCCAGGACCGTAAAACTACTAGAAGAAAATGTGGGGAAACATCTTCAAGACCTTGTAGTAGGTGGTGGTTTCTTGGACCTTACACCCAAAGCACGTGCAACAAAAAAAAAATAGATAAATGGGACTTCCTCAAAATTAAACACTTTTGCACCTCACAGGACTTTGTCAGAAGGGTGAAAAGGCAGCCAACTCAATGGGAAAAAATATTTGGAAATCACATATCTGATAAGGGTTTAATATCCAGGATATATAAAGAGATGTTACAACTCAACAATAAAAAGACAAATGACCGAATTAAAAAATGGGCCAAAGACTTGAATAGACATTTCTCCCAAGAAGAAATACAAATGACAAAAAAAAAAAAAAAAAAAAAAAAAAAA
>JAKSZT010054460.1:19014-34236 GCA_026826555.1 Tolypeutes matacus
GGAAGATCATTCCATGTTCATGTATTTGAAGTCTAAACATCATTAAGATGTCTGTCCTACCCAAATTAATTTGCAGATTTAACACAATTCCAATAAAAATTACAATAGCATTTTTACTGAATTGGAAATGGTAATTATGAAATTTATTTGGAAGAGTAAGGGGTCCCAAATCACCCAAAACATATTGAAAAGTGAAACAAAATTGGAGGAATCACATTACCTGACCTTAAATGCTACAGTGGTCAAAACTACACGGTATTGGCACAAGGATAGACCAAAGGAATAGAATTGAGGGTTCTGATATAGATCCTCACATGTATGGCCAATTGATACTTGAAAGAGCCACCAACACCACTCAACTGGGACAAAATGGCCTCTTCAACAAATGGTGCTTGCAGATCTGGATATCTATATCCAAAATAATGAGAGAGGATCACCATCTCACACACTACACAAAATTAACTCAAGATGGATCAATGATCTACTTAGAGGAGCCAAGACCATAAAGCTCCTAGAAGTAATGTAGGAAAGCATCTAATAGATCATGTAGTAGGAAATGGTTTCATAAACTATACACCAAAGCATGTGCAATGAAAAAAGAAAATAGATAAATGGTACCTTCTCAAAATTAAAAACAACTTTTGTGCTTCAAAGTATTTTGTCAAGAATGTGAAGAGGCAGCCTACACAATGGGAGAAAATATTTGGCAACCATCTATCTGATACAGTCCTAATATCCAGCATATAAAAAGAAATCCTACATCTCAAAAATAAAATGACAAACAACCCATTTAAAAATGTACAAAGTTCTTTTATAGACACTTCACCAAAGAAGAACTATAAGTGGCTAAAAAGGACCTGAAAAGATGCTCATCATCAGTAGCT
Source organism: Tolypeutes matacus (assembly GCA_026826555.1). Lineage (NCBI taxonomy): Eukaryota > Metazoa > Chordata > Mammalia > Cingulata > Chlamyphoridae > Tolypeutes > Tolypeutes matacus. The sequence continues at coordinate 19,899 of JAKSZT010054460.1, forward strand.
GTTTGGCAATTACAAATCAAAACTACAATGAGATAACATCTTACACATATTAGACTGGTGGCTCTTAAAAAAAAAAAAAAAGTGGACCACAAGTGTTGAAGAGAATGTGGAGGAAAAGGAACACTTATTCCCACTACTGGTGGGAATGTATAATGGTAGTCATTGTGGAGGACAGTTTGGTTGTTCCTTGGGAAGCTAACTATAGAACTGCTGTATGATCCAACAATCCCCCTACTGGGTTTAGACCCAGAAAAATTGAAAGCAGGGAATGAGCAAATATATGCACACTGTTTTAGTCAGCCAAAATACCAGAAATCTGTTGGCTTTTATAAAGGGTATTTATTTAGGGTAGAAGCTTACTCTTACCAGGTCATAAATTGTAAGTTACTTCACTCATCAAAGTCTGTTGCCACGCATTGGAACAAGATGGCTGCAGATATTCAGTCTTCCACTTCCTCTTAAGGCTCCATGGTCCCAGCTTCTTCCAAGATCAGCTGTAGGCTTGGATAAGTCTCATCTCTCTCCCAGGGCTTGTTTCTCTCCAGGCTCAGCAGCACGCATCTCTACAAGGTCAGCTGTAGACTATCAGGCCCTCTAGCATTTGTCTCTCTCCCCTGGACTGGATTCTTTCCAGGCTCAGCTGCTCTGCTCTCTCTTGTGTGTTTACTTCCTGAGCCCCAGCTCAAAATTCCAACTTCTATTCTCTATAGCACAGTTTCTTTGTGAGTCCCCATCCACCAAGAGGGAGGGGACTCAACATCCTACTGAAGTGGCCCAATCAAATCCTTAATCATTATTTAATCAAGTAAAAGTGAAACCAATAAATCCAATATAATCTAATATGCCAAGAGAAGCAGACCAGTTTACAAGCATAACCCAAAATCTGCTTTTAGAATTCATAAACCGCTACACACACCAATATTCATAGTGGCATTATTCACTATTGCCAAAGTTGTAAGCAGCCCAAGAGTCCATCACCAATTAATGGATAAGCAAATTGTGGTACACACATGCAGTGGAATATTATTCAGTTGTTAGAAAGAATGCACTATTAACACATGGGATAATGTGGTTGAATCTTGAAGACCTTATGTTGAGTGAAGTAAGCCAGCCACTGAAGGACAAATATTACATGACTTCACTGATATGACTTAAACAAATTGAGCAGACTCACAGAGCTAGAATCTGGAAGATAAGTTAACAGGAAACAAAAAGAGAGTAGAGGATGCTGAGCCAATTGTCAATATGGGCATATGATAAGGTGGAAGTTTGTGTTTGGGCAGTGGATGGAGGTGATAGTGGTACAGTGATGTGATTGGGTTCTATGGTGCCAGAATATGAAGGGAGAAGTGTGTGTGGGTGTTTGGTTGGACTATCCATGGAACTGGGGGCAGAGTTGGAGGAAGGATCAGGTGAACTCTGGGGATTTACAGTTCTGTGGGTAAAACTATAAGGGGTGAGTATTCTCTTGGCAAATATGGCAGGGGAGGGTTACTGGTGTAGGACTTCAGGGGTGGGGCATATGTGGGATAAAGTGCACCTGGGGCATGCCTCTATGGTATATGAAAGTGTTCATATTGTCAAAATATGTTATCTCATTTGGAGGTGGCCTACACAATAAACAAGAAAATATTACACCCCCATTCTGGAGGGTCCTCCTATGTTTTCAATTAGAAGGGAAGGAATCTCTTGAGAATATAGGCAGTGTATAATAAAAGAAAACAGACCAATATGCCAAGCCCTCAATATTATTGCATGTAACTATGAACCTTATTCTCTAAAAATTGTCACTTAGTTGTTACCATAGGTTCCAAGGGGAGGGAGCAGTAAGAATAGAATAGTTGGAACATAGGGCATTTTTAGGGCATTAGAATTGTTCTGGAGGATCTTCCAAAAACAGATACAGGCCATTTAAATTTTTTCAAAACCTAAAATATGTATAGTGCAAAATGTAACCATAATATAAACCAGTGACCATGTTTAGTAGCAATGCTTCAATATTTGTACAACAATTGTAACAAATGTACCATCCACATGAAAATATTATTAGGAGAGAGTGATAGAGGAGGAAGGCATTGGGTATATAGGAATTCCGTGTATTATCTATGTGACTTTTCTGTAACATAAAGCTTCTTTGAAGAGAAATCACAGAAATAAAATTCACTGGGGTGTATATGGGAGAAATTGGTCACTGTACATAAAAGTCAACAGACCTTACAGTGATGAAAGACACAATGAGTAAAATTTTTTATTTTTTAATTTTATTTTATATTTTTGAGTGGGCATCACCATCCTAAAATCCTCAATATTGGGGCATGAACAATGGACTATTGTAGGCATCATTATTCTATTGTAGACTTATTTTTATTCTAGCAATGGAAGAACTTGTACCATTGATATAAAGGCAGTGGCTACCAGAGTTTCTGTTGGGAGGGAGAGGGAATAATAGGAGTAACATGGGGCCATTTTTGGGACATTGGAATTGTCCATCATGACATTGCAATGACAGATACAGGCCATTATTTATTTTGTCAATACCTATAAAATTGTCTGGGACAAAGTATAAACTATAATATAAACTGCTGTCCATGGTTAGTAACAATGTTTCAATACATGTGTATCAATTGCAACAAATGTACCACATTCATGAAATATGTTGTTAATATGAGAAAGTGGCATGGGTGTGGGGGGGTGTCTATATAGAAATCCCTGATTTTTTTTTTTTTTTTTAAGTTTTTTTTTTCCCTTTATTCCCCCCCCCCCCCCCCCCCCCCCCCCCCCCCCCCCCGCTGCCCGCGCTCGCTGGGCCAGCCAACCACGCCGCGCGGGCGGGCCCGCCCCCACCAGGAGGCCCCGGGAACCGAACCGGGGCCCCCCACACGGCAAACGGGAGCCCCACTGACTGAGCCACAGCCGCCCCCCAATCCCTGATATTTTTGATGTAAAATTTATGTAATCTAATCTTCTATACAAAATAAAATAAAATAAACCAAAAATAGGAAAAATATTATGTAAGTAGGAATTTCTCATAGCTTGGATATTACAAGTTTTCACAAGCAAGAAAAACAAAAGGTCATAAGCCTATAGCTTTCTACAAACAACATCAGCAAATACTGTGAAATTCAATTTCCTCTGATGAAACCAATTGTATTCTAGGCTTTCTAAATCTAATTCTTAACTTCAGTGTTTATCAGTCATTGAATTATATATTCAAACCCATTCAAATTGGCCATCCACCTCTTCCAAAAACTGATGTGGCATATATTTTAGGATGGCTGATAGTTTCCTCACACAGTGGGGAAGTGGAGAGGGGAGGGAGCAGACATGTGGCCCACTGATACCCAGTAATCATGAACTCATCTGTATCTTGCTGGCTCTAATCACAATGGAACTCCTGTTCCATGACCTTCTTAGAATCAATTTCCTTCTGAATGTAAAGGCTCTTTCCCATCTCCTTATCTCTTCTCCTCCTGGGGGAATGTTTGTGGTGGTTGTTCTGTGATATTTTTAGTAACTGTGTGGGACCTCTACACTTCACCATGTTGTTTATGCCTTAGTGCCCCCATACAGTCCCTTCCCATTATTCTCCTGCCCTTTTATGGAAGAAATATCTGGTTGACCACATCCAGACTACCATGTGAGATAGGATCTGCAGTGAGTTCTCTCCAACTATAGGTTTCCAAAGATGTGAGCTTTCTATAAATCTTGTCATTTTTCAGGGTCTTTACAGATTTCTCTATTCTCAAGAAAACTTGAGAGGCATGAATCCAATGACCCTGATTAATCTTAATTGACTTCTGATTCCTACCAGATTGGCATGGAATTAGCAAGAGCAGTGTCTCAGTCAAACTTGACTCTTATTTTTATTAGTTATATATACACATATAAATACATATGCATACATATATCTAAGAGTGAATGACATTTTGAAAATTAATTAAGGAATGTGATGACTTAGCTCTCCAGTTCTTCTCTATCTTCCCTTCTCTAGATCTATGGGGGAAAAGGGTGAAGAAAAGTCTCAGAGCAACATAAAAAAGTCCATGTATGCAACTCTTTAAAAAACAACATTATCACCTTATTAAATACTATAGTATTAATGAATGTGCAGAAATTTTAGAATTCCTGCAGCAGGAAATCTTGTAGTGGACTCATTGTGACAGAACCCTATGAGCAAAATGCATAATGTCTGAAGGCAAACTTCCTAATCAGCATCTTTTTTATATTATTCATTGACTAATTCATTATTGTAGTGCATACTATACACTGGGCACTGCAAATCACTGTGTATAGAGAAAGAATAAATCACTGTACTTGCTTATAAAGAAATCACCTACAGAAGAAAAGAAAAATCATATATGAAAACAAATAAATATTATCAAGTTCTCTGGATTCTAGGATGTAACCATGTAAAATGATGTAAAATGGTCAAATGTGTGTTGGGAATCACTCGATAAACATAAGAAGGCAACAGTAATTTCATATGTGGAAATGGAAAGAAAAGGTATAGCAATAAAAATAAAGATAGGGAATCATTAGCCTATGTTGTGTATGTAAGGGAATGTAAATGTTTCACTATGGCTCTGAATGAGAGGGCAGGACTGAAATCATTCAGTGCTTCTGTCTCAGTTTATGGGTGTGAAATGTCTCCTTAAGTAACAGTGACAAAATAAGAATTTAAAAGACAAGGCTATAAGTAAGTCTGCTACTGAGAAATAAATATGGGTAAGGAATTCATATTGACAGGACAGAAGTAACATTGGAGGTATGGAGTCTCCTAAAAACCTATTATATTGGTGCAGATTGGGATTGAAGCAGAGATGTCAGTCATAGTATATGTGGAATTGGTAGAATCTAATTGATTCTGTATTCAATGTATGGGATGGCCAGAATTGATGAGTTACAGATAAATCCCAGGTGCCAAGTCAGACAACAATGTATATGTAAAAATATATATGTAAAATAAAATTAACTAATTATATATTACAAAAAAACATAAAACTTGTGTTTCAGTCCTCCTGTTATATTATAAAATTAAATATTAAAAAAAATCTGTGTGGAATGTAAGCCTAGAGGTCAAATAGTTTTGAGTCAATTTATTCATTCAAAAGAAGATATTTGTCTTTGGGATTAAAATAATTATTTTTCAGTTGGTTGAGAGATACTCTTCAATTATAGGTAATGAAAGTAATTACCATCAGTTATAGAGGCTGAAAAAGAGGGTAGGAATAAAATAAGTGTTGACAAAAATTAGGGGCCCTCTTGCGAACTATGTGGAGCTTGAATCTTTAAAAGGCAATTTTTTAAAAAAGTTCATGTCTTTTCTGTGAAACATAACCAAATGAATTAATTTAGAAACATCAGAAAGAATTAAAATGTTTCAGTAAATATAAAGTAATACAGTGACTGATACCAAAGAATGTAAAATTTAAGAAAAAGAAACTTTTGCAGTTCTCTCTCTGTCTCTCACTCTGTTTTTCACTATGTCTGTCTCTCACTCAGGACAGAAGAATTAGACATGCCTCCAATTACTCCCCAACTAGCATCCCCTGGCCTCCATTTTTTACTCCATTGTCACACCTATACCTTGAACCCTGTTATCTATTGTTTGATGAATAAGAAATGAAGGTTTCTCTGCAGAAACTGTACTGTGGAAGAAAATATTGAGTTCTAGAGAGTTGAAACATGTGGATTCTTCCAAAGTTCAATGACTGGTTATTGGACTCAAACTTCATTACTCATCACCTTGCTGTCCTCTGATAATTTACACTGGTAACCAGGCCAACTGAAAAATCTCTCCCCATGTCACTGCAGAGCTGCTTCTCTTTCCTCTCTAAATAATTCTCCTCCTCAGCACTGATTTACTTCTCTAACTTAGCATCATATAAATGTTAACATATCTCCAGATTCTTCAATAATATTGTGTGCTTGGTAAAAAAACAATCTTTATTCCACCTAGTGTATCTGGGAAAATTCAAATATTTTCTTGGCTTTACTTATTACTCTAAAATCTTTATCAGTCTCGTACAAAGAGTACCAGTTTTGTATTTTCAACTTTCTCTTCATATTTACCAGAATATACAAAGTGCAATTTATTTTTCACACTTCAAATATATAGTTATTTCTTCCCTTCAACAAACAAACTGTTTCACTGTTCCTATTCAAGTTGTTCAGTAAGTACCATTGAATGCCAATTTCACCAGGCTACATTTTTAAGATACTCATTTCTTCTTTTTATTTATTTTTCTAAATACAATTGGTTTAAAATTTCTGTTTCTCCTAAATATTTCATTGATACCATACATGTCATCTTTTCTTAATGTGGGATATGTTTTCATCTTTTCCAGAATCAACTATGATTATTGATTGAATGATTTTCAAGAATAATTTATTTTTCATGAAAATATTACTCTTTATCCAAACAACACATGTTGTATCAGGACTTTGGATGGGAATAAAGATGTCAATATTTTGTAAATCTCTTGTGATCAATTATATATTTGTACATAAAGTATGTAACAAGAAAAGATACAGAACATGGAAATCAGTGAAGCAGAGGCAAGATATCTAGTCTTAGCGTTCTTGATGTCTACTGGAAGACACTAATATAAAAATGAGTATTAACAACAGTAAATTATATCACATTGTGCACACATTTGCATTTATGAGAAATGATCTGCTGATTGTCACAAAAATTAATTTGTCACAGAGAATGTGCCATGTTACATATGTTATATATGTTACATTTTCTATTCTGTAAATATGTAACAATTTTGCCTATATTTCTAGATTTTTTTTTTTCCTGGGGTAGGTAAGCGAGTAATGTTTTTTTTAAGAAACAAGAAAAAAAAAAAAAAACCCACCGCAGCCATGGGTGTGGGTGTGCTACATGGTGAATGTGTGCATGGGGCCCTACGGTAGTCCTTTATAAGAACTGTCCTCCTCCACTTTCCTAATGTTGGAGAGGGGCCCTAGCTCTTTCTTGTTCTGATTGGTTGCCTTATGATTCCTCATCTGTTAGCTCTCAGGGGACCAAATATCAGGCCTTTCATTTGGAGTTATCCGGGTTCAAAAGGGAGGCTTTTTTAGAGTTACCAGGGGCTTCCTCTTGACCCCAGGGTAGTTCCTAATAGGACTTTGTGGACTCAGTGGGTTCTTTCCAGCTTTATTCTTAGTAGCAGCCTTTTCTCAGGGGGTCTCCAGGAAGGCTCTCATGGTCATGTTGTCTGCTGGTTCCTACTGTGCCTCATCTTCCCTCTTTCCTTATACTAGCCTGTTGCAACTCCCTCCCTCAGAGTTTACACACTTGTTCTTAAGGGGGAGCTGAAGGCTGATGATTAGTCTTTTGTAGCTGCTTCCTGCTGATTAGAGGCAGTAGTCTTTGCCTCATGGGGTATGAAACTCTCTGGATATTCCAAAGAGAATGAGAGAAGGCAGGTCCAGCACCATAGTTGGAACTGGATGAAACTCCTTTTAGATTAATACCTTGTTCTGGAAGGCATTGATTCTGGAAGAAATAGAAAATAAATTATTTAATAAAAAATTAGTTAGAATTTTGCAGATAAAGGATCCTATTAAAGGACAAAGAAGATGGTGGTAAGCAGACAAAAAATTGGGGCCAGCCAAGACATACTGCTCCATGGGAGTGAGAAAGTCCAGGTGCATCCAGAGGCTACATCCTCCTGAAGTTGATTGGCTTAATCTTGTAGTTTTCAAATGCTGTCTAAGACTGTTCTTGAGCACTTTATAGAAAAACAGCATTGCTTCTTCAGGAAAAGGTAGGTTCTTCCATATGCCACTGTTAGCATATTTAGGGCTGTGCAGTTTTGCAGTACCATGGCAGCTAAGAAGTTTATTTGTTGTCTAAGGTCTTCTAAGGCATGGCTAGTTTCTTCTATGCCATTGGTTAACTCTGGGGAGAAATAGTGGTAGACCTGCTGGATTTTGTGTAAACAGCTAACCCCAGTTCCCACAGCAGTGGTTATGATAGGACAGCTATGAGATGTATGAAGATAAGCACTGCCCTAGACACAAACGCACAAAGACAATATAGGCAACAACAAGACAAGTGTATGCCAACAAAATAAATACAGTATTTAAGAGAGCCATTCTTTTATTTAAAGGCACATTTCATTAATTACTTAGAAAATGAATTATGTTTACCAAGACTTTTAACATGTTCAATATCCCTCTGCATATTCATCAAGTATATAGGTACAGCACTTAATAATAGCTAATGCACAAGTTCTTGTTTGAACTGCAGTTAATAGATCTACGGTCCAGTTCTGCAATACCATGCATGTTGTCTCTCCATGGGAGAAGGCTAAAATGCCAATAGTGTTTAAGTTCTACTCACATCACTCTGGTAATTATTGATCCATTTGCTATGCCTTTCACAAAGCCAGCATGCTGCAATACTGTAGGCCCTTGGAGGGAAGCTTTAGTCATTCACCAGCCTGATGGAAAGCACCCTTCAGTGCAATGAAAAACAGTTAGTCTGGAGGTAATATCCATTGCAAATCAGGCTATATTTAGCCATTGCTGGCTACTGCAAAGTGTGAAACTGCAACCTACTCTCCATTGATTTCAGAAGCATATCCAGAGATGTGGTAGATACATTTACTCTTTTATCATGAATACTGCCACTATGAACATCACTGGATATTCATCTGTGCATGTCCCTACTCTCAATACTTCTGGGTATATAAATAGTAATAGTATTGCAGGGTTATGGCAAGTCTGTATTTAACTCTCTTAGGAACTCCCAGTCCTCCACAGTGACTGTACCATTCTATATTCCCAACAAAAGTGAATAAGCAGGGAAGCGGCTGTGGCTCAATCAGTAGGGCTCCCGTTTACCATATGGGAGGCCCCGGGTTCGGGTTCGGTTCCCGGGGCCTCCTGGTGGAGGCGGGCCCGCCCGCACGGCATGGTTGGCTGGCCCAGTGAGCGCAAGCAGCAAGGGGGGGATGAATGAATAAATAAATAAAATCTTAAAAAAAAAAAAAAAAGTGAATAAGCATTCCTATCTCTCCACATACTCTCCAACATTTACAGTTTTCCAACTTTTTAATAGTGACCAATCTAATAGCTGTGAAATGATATCTCATTGTAGTTTGAATTTGCATTTCTCTAATCTTTGGTGATGTTGAACTATTTTTAATGTGTTTATTAACCATTTGTATTTTTCTTTGGACAATTGTCTTTTCAAGTCTTTTACCCGTTTTTAATTGGGTAGTTTATATTTTTATTATTGAGTTGTATGACATCTTTGTAGATCACAAATATTAAATCTTTATCAGATACATAACTGTCAAATATTTTCTCCCATTGATTTGGCTGCCTTTTCACCCTTTTGACAAAGTCCTTTGAGTTGCAAATGTGTTTAAATTTGAGGAGGTCCCCCCCTTTTTTTTTCTTGTGTTGCTCATGCTTTAGTTGTAAACTTTAAGAAACTACTGCCTTCAATAAGATATTGAAGATATTTTCCTACATTATCTTCTAGGATTTTTATTTTTGTCTCTTATAGATTCATGTCTTTGATCCATTTTGATTTAGTTTTTGAATAAGGTGTGATATCACGGTTCCATTTATTTCATTTGGATAGGGACATCCACCTCTCCCAGCACCATTTTTTGAATAGACCATTCGGCCACAGCTGGGTGGGCTTGAACACCTTGTCAAAAATCCCTTGACTGTGGAAGTGAGGGACTGTTTCTGAGTCTTTTATTTGGTTCCATTTGTTAATCTGCCTGTCTTTATGCAAGTACCATGCTATTTTTACCACTGTAGCTAAGTAATATGATTTAACGTCTGGAAATGAGAGTGCTCAATCTTCATACTTCATTTTGAAGAGCTTTTTGGCTCTTTGGAGGCCCTTAACTTTCCAAATAATTTTGATAATTGGTTTTTCCATTAAAGCAAAAAAGCTGTTGGGTATTTTATTGGGATTACATTGAATCTGAAAATCAGTTTGGGTAGAGTTGACATCAACAATATTTAGTCTTTGAAACCATGAATATGGAATGCTCTTCTATTTTTTTTAGTCTTCTTCAGTTTCTTTTAGCAAGGCTTTGTAGTTCTGTGAATATAGGTTCTCTATACCTTTGGTTAAGTTTATTCTTAAATATTTGATTGTTTTAGTGGTTATTAAAAATGGAATTTATTTCTGATTTCCTTCTCAGATTGCACATCAGTAGTATATAGAAACACTATTGATTTTTGTGTATTAATCTTGTATCTCACAAATTTGCTGAATTCATCTTTTGGCCCTCATAGCTTTATTTTGGATTTTTTCAGGAGATTCTAGATATAGGATCATATCATCAGCTAGTAGTGAAAGTTTAAATTCTTCCTTTCCTATTTAGATACCATTTATTTCTTTATCTAGCCTAATTGCTCCAGGTAGAACCTGTAGCACAATATTAAATACCAATGGTGGCGATGGGCATCATAGTATTTTTCCTGGTCTCAGCAGGAAAGTTTTCTGTCTTTCACCATTGAGTACAATGCTAGCTGCAGGTTTTTCATACACGCAGTTTACCATAGTGAGAAAGCTTCCTTCTATCCCTATTTTTGGAGTGTTTTTTTTCAAAGAAGGGTGCTATATTTTGTCATATGCCCTTTCTGCATCAATGGAAAGGATCATGTTATTTTTCTTTTTCAATATATCTATGTGGTTTATTACACTAATTGTTTTTCCTGTGTTGAAGAACACTTTCATACCTGGGATAAAACCCAATTGATCATGGTATATAATTCTTTTAATGTGTTTTGGATTCTGTTTGAAAGTATTTTGTTGTGGATATTTCCTTCCATATTCATTAGAGATATTGGTACCTTCATCTGGTTTTAATAGTAGGGTGATGATGTCTTCATAGAATGAATTTGGTAGCATTTTTTCCTGTTCAATTATTTGAAAGTACAGAGCAAGATTGGTATTACATTGTCTTTGTTAGATTGGTAAAATTCACCTGTGAATTCACCTGGTCTTGGGCTTTTCATCTTTGAGAGGTTTTGATGATGGTTTCAATCTCTTCACTTTTGAAAGGCTTGTTGAGGTTTTCTATTTCTTTTAGGGTCAGTGTAAGTGCTTTGTATGTTTCTAGGTATTTGTCCATCTCCTCTACATTGTCTAGTTTTTAAGTATACAGTTATTCATAGCATCCTCTTATGACCTCTCAACTTTACAGGTTCGGTGGTAATGTCAACCCTCTCATTTCTGATTTTATGTATTTGTGTCTTCTCTTTTTCTTTTTCTTTTTTCTTTTTCAGTCCAGTGAAGGTTTTGTTGATTTTGTTAATATTTACAAAAGACCAACTACTAGTTTTGTTAATTCTCTCTCTGGTTTTTGTTTATTGTAGTTTGTTATTGTTCTTGATTTAATTTTTTTCTGCCCTGATCTTTACTCTTTCTTTCCTTTGGCTTGGTTTGGGACTAGTTTGCTGTTTTTTTTCTAGTTCTTCCAGGTGTGTAGTTAAAACTTTAATTTTAGCTCTTTCTTCTTTATTAATGTATATATTGAGGGGTTTAAATTTCCCTCTGAGCACTGCCTTTGCAGTGTCCCATAGATTTTGATATGTTTTAGCCTCATTTTCATTCATCTCAAGATATTTGCTGAATTCTCTGGCAATTTCTTCTTTTTTTTTTTTTTTTTTTAAAGATTTTATTTATTTATTCATTCATCCCCCCCCCGCTGCCCGTGCCCACCGGGTCAGCCAACCACGCCATGCGGGCGGGCCCGCCCCCACCAAGAGGCCCCGGGAACCGAACCCGGGGCCTCCCATATGGTAAACGGGAGCCCCTCTGATTGAGCCACAGCCGCCTCCCTGGCAATTTCTTCTTTAACCCACTGATTATTTAACAATGTATAGTTTAATCTCCTTATATTTTTGAGTTTTCCATTCTTCCATATTGATTTCCAGCTTCATTGCATTATGATCAGAGAAAGCGTTTTATATAATTTCACTCTTTTTAAATTTATTGATACTTGTCTTGTGACCCAACATATGATCTATCTTGCAGCACTTGCAAAGAATGTATATAATACTACTTTGTGGTGCAATTCTTGATAGATGACTGTTACATCTAGTTCATTTATTCATTTATTATATTATTCAAGTTCTCCCTTTATTTATCTTCTGTCCAGGTGTTCTATCCAATACAGACAATGGTGTATTGAAATTTCCCACTCTTATTATAGACATATTTATTTCTCCTTTCAGTTTTGCCAGTGTGTGCCTTGTGTATCTTGGGGCATAAATATTTAGTATAGTTATTTCTTTTTGGTTGAATTGCCTCTTTTATTAATATATATAATATATGACATGGAATATATAATATACGACATATGACATGACATATAATATACAACATATAATATATAATAACTTTTTTCATCCCTTATAACAGTTTTGCATTTGAAATCTATTTTGTCTGAAATCAGTATCACTACTGCAGATCTTTTTGGTTACTGTTTGCATGGAATATCTTTTTCCAGTTTTGCACTTTTGGCCTGGTTGTGTCCTTATGTCTGAGGTGTGTCTCTTGTAGACAACATAAAGATGGCTCATATATTTTATACATTCTAAGTCTTTTTAATTAAGAAATCAATTTTATTGATACATATTAATCAAGCATAAATCCATCCAAAGTGTACAATCAATTGTATTCAGTATAATCACATATTTATACATTCATCACTTCAATCATTTTTAGAGCACTTTCATTATTCCAATAATAATAATAATTAACAAATAAAAAAAAAAACAACCAAACAACCAAAACTCATCACCTCTCAATCTCACTATGCTTCCCCTGCCATATATACCTGCTATTCTTTTTCCTTTTCTCTTGTAGATTTGCAGTTGTATTTTGTAAATTCAGTCATATATGCAATATTCCTATTGGTGTTTTACTTGAGGTTTACTATCATATAGAGACACATTTTACACTTTTTAGCTTTCCTTATACTAATATACATGACCTTAGACTTTCCCTTTCAACCACTGTCACACCCATACAATAGTACTGCTAGTTACAAACACTATAATATGCTTTAACCATTTCTATTCATTTCTAAAGTTTTACAAGCAACCTTTTTACCCATTCTGCACTGATTAACTCTTAGCTTACCAATTCTCTACACTCCTATTTTCTAAGGACCTATAATCTAATTATTAAATCCATGAGTTTACTCGTATTTATTTCATAATAGTGTAATCATATAGTATTTGTCATTTTTTGTCTGTCTTCCTTTACTAAATATAATATCCTTCCAGTTCATCCATTCTGTAATATGCTTCACAACTTCATTTTTCTCTACAGCTGCATAATATTCCATCATATGTATAAACCACAATTTTTTAACCATTCATCAGGTGATGGACACCAGGGTTGTTTCCAACTTTTGACTATTGTGAATAATGCTGCTGTGAATATTGGTGTGCAGATGTCTGTTTGTGTCTCTGCTCTTTTGATTGGGCTGTTCAAGCCATTAGTGTTCAATGTCATTAATGTAAATGCATTACTTATTTCATCCATTTTGTCCTTTGGCTCTATGTTGTCATATCATTCTTTTGTCTATCTTCTACCCTGTATTTTACCATTCCTAATAATCCTCTTTTCTACACTCTTCTCTCAACATCTTGCCCTTGATTTTTCCATTACAGCTTCAGCATTCCCTTTCATAACTCTTGTAATTCTAATCTTTTGGTAACATTGTCTATTAGTTTTTGTTTTTCTGTGAAGACTGAACTAACACTCATTTTCGAATGTCAGTTTTGCTGAATACAAAATTCCTGGCTGGCAGTTTTTCTCTTTCAGTACCTTAAATACATCATACCACTTTCTTCTTATCTAAATGTTCTCTGATGAGAGGTTGGCACTTAAACTTATCAAGTTTCCTTTTTATGTGATGTTTTGCTTTTCCCTTGCTGCTTTCAGAATCATATATAGAATGTGTCTTGAGGTAGGTCTATTCAGATTTATTCTGTTTGGGGTGTACTGACCTTTCTGGATACTGATATTTTTGTTTTTCTTAAGGGTTAGGAGATTTTTAGTCATTATTTCCTCAAATACTCTTTCTGCCATTTTCCATTCTCTTCTCCTTTTGGGACACCTATCATGTGAATGTTTGTGTATGTCACATTGTCATTCAATGCCCTGAGACATGTTCCATTTTTTTCCATTCTCAACTCTTTCTGTTCTCCTGTCTTTTCCTGTTCTGACATTCAGATGACACTCATTGGTGCACATTTCAACGGAGATATTTCAAACTCCATTATGCTGTGTTTTGTCTGGCCAGAGTATAGATTCAAAGTGGTTCTCCTGGACAAA
>JAKSZT010054460.1:41852-56728 GCA_026826555.1 Tolypeutes matacus
TTGATTTGCATTTCCCTGATAGCAAGTGATGTTGAGCATTTTTTCATGTGCTTTTTAGCCATTTGTATTTCTTCCTTGGAGAAGTGTCTTTTCAGGTCACTTGCCCATTTTTTATATGGGTTGTTTGTCCTTTTATTTTCGAGATGAAGGATTTCTTTATATATGCAGGATATTAGGCTCCTATCAGATACATGGTTGCCGAATATTTTTTCCCATTGGGTAGGTTGCCTTTTTATTTTCTTAATAACATCCTTAGAGGTGCAGAAGTTTTTAATTTTGAGGAGATCCCATTTATCAATTTTTTCTCTTGCTGCTCGTGCTTTGGGTGTGAAATTCATGAAACCATTTCCTATTACAAGGTCCTGTAGATGCTTCCCTACATTATCTTCCAAGGTTTTTATGGTTTTGGCTCTTATATTTAGATCTTTGATCCATCTTGAGTTGATTTTTGTATAAGGTGTGAGATGGTATTCTTCTCTCATTCTTTTGGATATGGATATCCAGTTCTCCAAGCACCACTTGTTAAAGAGGCCACTCTCTCCCAGCTGAGTGGGTTTCGTGGCCTTGTCAAATATCAGATGACTGTATATGCGAGGATCTATATCAGAACTCTCAATCCGGTTCCATTGGTCAGTAGGTCTATCCTTGTGCCAATACCACGCAGTTTTGATCACTGTAGCTTTGTAGTATGTTTTAAAGTCAGGTAATGTGATACCTCCAACTTCATTTTTCTTTTTCAATATATCTTTGGCAATTCGGGGCCTCTTACCTCTCCAAATATATTTTGTGGTTAGTTTTTCCAGTTCCTTAAAAAATATAGTGTTGACTTTTATTGGGATTGCATTAAATCTGTAGATTAGTTTGGGTAGGATAGACATCTTGATGATGTTTAGTCTTCCCATCCATGAACAGGGAATATTTTTCCTTTTATTTAAGTCTTCTTTGATATCCTTTAACAGTGTTGTGTAGTTTTTTGTATATAAGTCCTTTACATCTTTAGTTAAATTTATTCCTAGGCATTTGATTCTTTTGTTTACTATTGTAAATGGTATTTTTTTCCTGATTGCCTCCTCAGTTTGCTCGTTATTGGTGTACAGAAATGCTACTGATTTTTGAGCATTGATCTTATAGCCTGCAACATTACTGAACTCCTTTATAAGTTCAAGAAGCCTTGTTGTCGATTTCTCAGGGCTTTCTATGTATAGGATCATGTCATCTGCAAATAATGAAATTTTTACTTCTTTTCCAATCTGGATGCCTTTTATGTCCTTTTCTTTTCTCAGTGCTCATGCAAGTAATTCTAAACAATGTTAAATAGGAGTGGAGATAGTGGGCATCCTTGTGTTGTTCCCGATCTCAGAGGGAAGTCTTTTAGGATTACACCGTTGAAAATGATGTTAGCTTTCGGTTTTTCATATATACCCTTTATCATTTTCAGAAAGTTTCAATATATTCCTATCTTTGGTAGTGTTTTTATGAGGAAAGAGTGCTGTATTTTGTCGAATGCTTTTTCTGCATCTATAGAGATGATCATGTGATTTTTTTCTTTCAGTTTGTTTATGTGGTGTATTACATTGATTGATTTTCTTATATTGAACCATCCTTGCATACCTGGGATGAAACCCACTTGGTCATGGTGTATAATCCTTTTGATATGTACTTGAATGCGATTAGCAAGTATTTTGTTAAGGATTTTAGCATCTAGGTTCATTAGAGAAATTGGCCTGCAATTTTCCTTTCTTGTGGTATCTTATTTGGTTTTGGTATTAGGGTAATGTTGGCATCATAGAATGAGTTAGGTAATATTCCTTCTACTTCTATTTTTTGGAAGAGCTTAAGTAGAATTGGTGTTAGCTCTTTCTGGAATGTTTGGTAGAATTCAGCTGTGAAGCCATCTGGTCCTGGACTCTACTTAGCTGGGTTATTTTTAATGACTGAGTCTATCTCTTTATTGTAATTGGGCTGTTGAGTTTATCTATTTCTTCTTTCATCAATGTCGGCTGTTTGTGGGTTTCTAGAAACTTGTCTATTTCCTCTAAATTGTCATTCTTGTTGGCATATAATTTTTCAAAGTATCCTCTTATGATTCTCTTTATTTCTGTGGGGTTAGTAGTGATATCACCTTGCTCATTCCTTATTTTATGTATTTGCATCTGTTCTCTCTTTTTCTTTCTTAGTCTGGCAAAGGGTTTGTCAATTTTGTTGATATTCTCGAAGAACCAGCTTTTGGTTTTGTATATTGTTTTCAGTGCTTTCTTATTCTCTATTTCATTTAGTTCTGCTCTAATCTTGGTTATTTCCTGTTTTCTACTTCCTTTAGGTTTAGTTTGTTGTTGTTTTTCCAATTCCTCCAAGTGTGCAGGTAGGTCTTCAAATTTAGCTCTTTCTTCTTTTTTAATATATGAATTTATGGCTATGAACTTCCCTCTCAGGACTGCTTTCGCAGCATCCCATAGGTTTTGATATGTTGTGTTGTCGTTTCCATTAGTTTCAAGGTAGTTACTGATTTCTTTTGAAATTACCTCTTTGACCCACTGTTTGTCTAAGAGTGTGTTGTTTAACTTCCATATCCTTGTGCCTAACCTGTTTCTCTGGCCCTTAGTGATTTCCAACTTCATTCCGTTGTGGTCAGAGAAATTACTTTGTATAATCTAAATCTTTCTGAATTCATTGAGTGTTGTTTTGTGGCCTAGCATGTGGTCTATTTTGGAGTATGTTCCATGTGCACTGGAGAAGAATGTAAATCCCGCTGTATTTGGGTGTAGTGTTCTGTATATATCTATTAAGTCCAAATCTTCTAATGTATTGTTGAGTGCCTTAGTTTCTTTATTAATTCTCTGCCTAGATGTTCTTTCTAATGATGATAGTGGTGTGTTGAAGTCCCCTGCTCTAATTGTAGAGGAATTTATTTCTCATCTTAGTTTTTCCAGAGTTTGCCACACGTATTTTGAGGCACCTCGATTAGGTGCGTAAATGTTGATGATTGTTCTCTCTTCTTGAGAGATTACTCCTTTTACTAATATGTAGTGTCTATCTTTGTCTTTTACAATAGTTTTGCATTGAAAGTCTATTTTGTCTGATATTAGAAGAGCTACTCCTGCCCTTTTTTGGTTATTGTTAGCTTGTAAAATTGTTTTCCAGCCATTCACTTTCAGCCTCCTTGAATCCCTGGGCCAAAGGTGGGTTTCTTGTAGACAGCATATAGATGGATCATATTTTCTTATACATTCTGCCAATCTGTGTCTTTTGATTGGTGAATTTAATCCATTAACATTCAGTGTTATTACTCGTAACAAATTTCTTACTTCAGTCATTTTTTCTTTGGGTTAATGTATGTAATATGTTGTTTTGTTTCTCTTTTTGAGTTTTCAGTTGTTTTTAAACTGTCCTCCAACTCTCTCTTCTTTGTTTTTTCCTTTCAATTTGTAGAGATTCCTTTAGTGTTTCTTGAAGTGCTGGTTTCTACTTGACATACTCACTTAATTGCTGTTTATCTGTGAATATTTTGAACTCTCCATCATTTTTGAACGCCAATTTTGCTGGATAGAGAATTCGTGGCTGGAAGTTTTTTTCTTTTATTGTTTTGACTATGTCATACCACTCTCTTCTTGCCTCCATGGTTTCAGCTGAGAAATCAGCACTTAATCTTATTGTGCTTCCCTTGTATGTGATGGTTCTCTTTTCTCTTCCTGCCTTGAGTATTTTCTCTTTGTCTTGAGCATTGGACAATTTGACAAGTATATGTCTTGGAGTTGGCCTGTTGGGATTTATACTATTTGGGGTGCGCTGTGCTTCCTGGATCTGCACATCCATCTCTCTCAAGAGTTGGGAAGTTTTCACCTATAACTTCCTTCAACACTACTTCTGTTCCCTTTCCCTTTTCTTCTCCTTCTGGGATGCCCATAATGCGTATGTTTGTGTGTCTTGAATTATCGGTTAATTCCCCGAGACCATACTGGATTTTTAAAATCTTTTTGTCTATCTTTTCTACAATCTCTTTGATTTTAACTGTATTGTCTTCCATATCACTAATTCTTTCCTCTGACTGTTCAATTCTGCTGCCATGTGAGTCCAGCGTCTTTTTCATTTCTTGACTTGTGTCTTTGTTCGCCATCATATCCATTAACTTTTTAGGTGTGTTAGCTATTTCTTCAGTATGTTTTCCCAGTGTCTTCTTTATATCCTTAATCTCTTCCTTCAGTTCTTTAAGTTGGTCCATGATATTTGTTTGGAAAGCTTTGATTAGTTGTTCGATGTACTGCATTGCTTCCTAGTTTTTATTTTGTGCACTGGACTGGTCCATGTTTTCCAGTTTCTCAGAGTCATTTGTATTTTTCTGTTGCCCTCTGGTTATCATATTATCTTGATGGGTTTGTTCAGTTGATTAGCTTTTCTCTATGCTCTAGAATTTTATTTAGCTGTTGGTTCTGCGTGTGAGTTAAGTTTTCTCTTTGGCAGTTTTTCTTCTTATTTTATCTCCTTGCTTCTTTCTATGTTCCCTTGAAGGCAAAAGATTAGGGCCAGAGGAATCAAAAGATGTAAGGAAGGCAGAAGGATAATAGAAATATTGATAAAAGTTAGAAGACGGGCGAAATGAGACTTAATGAGATGAATATTTAACTTGAGTAGGCAGTGTAGAGAACTAGGAAAAAATATGGAGTTCCTACAATGGACTGGGAAAACAAATGGAGGAATATATATATATATAGTGATTTAGAAGGCTGGAATTATGAGGAGGGAGAGAAATAGTAGAGAAAGGTCTGAAAGGAAAAAGTTAATACTAATAAAAAAAAAAGAAAAAAGAAGAAGAAAACAAAATAGTTGGGATAGAATTTGACACCCTAAAGTTGTGGACCTATGAAAAAATGTTGTCTTTAAGAGCCACAACAGAAAACAGAAGGCAGAAAGATGCAGGAAGGATAAGTGATAGTTTGTAATACAGAATCAATATATACCGCGAGTGGGAAATTACTGTATAAGAAGCCCAGCAAATAAGCAACCAGCTGGCAGCACCTATTAAAAAAAAAAATAGAAGGAAAACGGGAATAATAGCAATAGACCCGAAAGTAACAGAGAAAAACCAAAGATCCACACAGGTAAGCAGTCAAACAGAGCTAAGGGGGGTCAATGATTCCCCTAGGGTCCACGTGGATCCTTCCTGCCTACTTGTGTTTATCAATGAATTTCCCCACAGGATTCTATATGCAGGTCCTGAAGCAGCTTTTAGCTATTAAACTAAATTTAAAAAAATTTATTTTTCATTTGTTGAGGTGACCTCACTTTTTTTTTTTTTTTTTTTTTTAGCCAAATGCAGGACCCAAAATAATTCCTCCTCTAGACCAACCCCCTTACGGAAGGAACCCTAGCTGGACCCATGGAAATTAATCAAGCAGGTCCCACTTTCTGGACTCTCCATGTTAGCTGAAGCTCTGATATTAGTCAGTGAGGAGTGGTAAAGATGGTGGATTCCGCCCCTTCTGGCGCCGAGGTCCAGCGTCACCGGGCTGCTCAGTAAATCAGTTGAGTGCAGATTCGTGTCTGCTCTCAGCCTAATGCTGCTTCAGGTCGGCTTATCTGCTCCCCAAAGCTATGGGGTGGTGGAGGCAGCCAGATCAATGTCTAAAAATATAAAATACCCTTCCCTGTCTTCCAACCGATCTTTCCCTCTTTTGGGAAGTGTCCCTTCCTCCTGGCTCCACAGCGGCCCGGGTCTTATCCCTGGGTGGCTAGGGAAATCAGCTGCGTTGCCCAACCAAAATCCCCCCTCTGGTTCACTGGGTGCCGATTAGCTCGTTCGCTCTGTTCACACAAGGTCCAAGGGGCGCCAGGCAGCCAGATCCCCGCCCGCTGTTCAAAATGGCCGTTTTATATTTTTTTTCCCTAACCGCGGGGCTCAGTGGCCTGTGCCAAACTCCACCTGCAGCCTCAATACTCACGAATCTCCACCGTTCGGTCCATGCCTCTGATCTGCGCAGATAGATGTCCCAAGCCTCCCACTCCACCCGTGCACAGCACAGACCCCTGGGCAGGACCCCGTCCCCAATCAGCCTTGCTCTGGGAGCTTGCAGTGTGCGCCCTCCTACACTAACGCCATCTTGGCCGCCTTCAATATCTTATCAATTTTATTTGGTTACTTTGTGGGCTTCATTTTTGAAGAGGTTTTGGATCACAGAACGATCACAGCAGTGGTGGGGGAGATCACTGTTGCAGGGTGTTGTGATATGGTGATGCATTGGAAAGGGTTCACCTGGGGCATTCTTCTATGACATAAGAATATGTTCACTTGTTCATAGTTTCAGTGGGTGGAGCTCCCCAAATAACCCAAAATCATATTGAATTCCCATCTTGTGGAGTACTGCTACATTCTCTAATAAGGCAGCAAGAATCCCTTGAGTGTACAGGAAATGTCTAATGATGGAAGTCTGACCATTATGCTAGGCCCTTTTGATATTGATGATTATATTTATGAAACTTTTCTTGTGAAATTGAAACTTAGACTAGTAATATATACTGCCTAAGAGTTACCTCCTTACAAGGAACAAGAAAGCCTCCTTGTTTCTCAAATATGGCCTCTCTCTAAGCAAAATTCAGCATATAAAAACACTATCCTTGGAGAGGGGCCAAGATGACGTTAGTGTAGAAGGCGCACACTGCAAGCTCCCAGAGCTAGGCGAATTGTGGATGGGGTCCTGCCTGGGGGTCTGTGCTGTGCACGCGTGGAGTGAGAAGCTGGGGACATCTATCTGCGCGGATCGGCAGTGTGGACCGAATGGTGGATATTCGTGAATTTTGAGGCTGCCAGTGGAGGTTGGCACAGGCGGCTGAGCCCCTCAGTTAGGGGAAAAAAAATAAAATTAAATAAAACAGCCATTTGGAGCCGCGGGCGGGGTGAAAAAGTTTTATTTTCTGGGGATCTGCCTGCCTGGTGCCCCTTGGATCTTGTGTGAACAGAGCAAACGAGCTAATCAGCACCCGGTGAACTGGAGGGGGGATTTTGGTCGGGGAATGCAGCTGATTTCCCTAGCCACCCAGGGATAAGCCCACCAGGGATAAGGGAGGGTTCTGTTGGAAGACAGGGAAGGGTATTTTATATTTTTAGACATCGATCTGGCTACCTGCACAGCCCCATAGCTTTGGGGAGCAGATAAGCCGGCCTGAAGCAGCATCAGGCTGAGAGCAGATGCGAATCTGCACTCAAACTGATTTAATGAGCAGCCCGGTGACGCTCGAGCTGGGCGCCAGAAGGGGCGAAATCTGCCGTCTTTAGCACTCCTCACTGAGGAACATCAGAGCTTCAGCTAACCTAGGGAGTCCAGAAAGTGGGACGTGCCGGATTAATTTCCACGGGCCCAGCCAAGGTCACTTCCGTAAGGGGGTTGGTCTAGAGGAGGAATTATTTTGGGTCCTGCATTTGGCTAAAAAAAAAAATCAAAAAAAAAAAAGTGAGGTCACCTCAACAAATGAAAAATAAATTCTTTTTAATTTAGTATAATAGCTAAAAGCTGCTTCAGGACCTGCATATAGAACCCTGTGGGGAAATTCATTGATAAACACAAGTAGGCAGGAAGGATTTACATGGACCCTAGGGGAATCATTGACCCCCCTTAGCTCTGTTTGACTGCTTGCCTGTGTGGATCTTTGGTTTCTCTCTGTTACTCTCTGGTCTATTGCTATTATTTCCTTTTTCCTCCCCCCTTCCTTTCTCCTTCTATTTTTTTTTAAAATATGTGCTGCCAGCTTGTCGCTTCTTTGCTGGGCTTCTTAGGCAGTAATTTCCCACTCGCGGTATATATTGATTCTGTATTTCAAACTATCGCTTATCCCTCCTGCATCTTTCTGCCTTCTGTTTTCTGTTGTTGCTCTTAGAGACAACATTTTTTCTTAGGCCCACAAATTAAGGGTGTCAATTTCTATCCCATCTATTTTGTTTTCTTCTTCTACTTTTTTCTTTTTTTTTATTAGTATTAACTTTTTCCTTTCAGAACTTTCTTTACTATTTCACTCCCTCCTCATAATTCTAGCCTTCTAAATCACTATATATATATTCCTCCATTTGTTTTCCCAGTCCATTGTAGGAACACCATTTTTTTCCAAGTACTCTACACTGCCTACACAAGTTAAATATTCATCTTATTAAGTCTCATTTTGCCCCTCTTCTAAATTTTATCAATATTTCTATTATCCTTTTGCAGACCTTACATCTTTTGATTCCTCTGGTCCTAACCTTTTGCCTTCAAGGGAACATAGAAAGAAGAAAGGAAATAAAATAAGAAGAAAAAATGCCAAAGAGAAAATTTAACTCATACGCAGAACCAACAGCTAAATAAAATTCTAGAGCATAGAGAAAAGCTAATCAACTGAAAAAAACCCATCAAGATAATATGATAACCAGAGGGCAACAGAAAAATACAAATGACTCTGAGAAACTGGAAAACATGGACCCAGTCCAATGCACAAAATAAAAACCAGGAAGCAATGCAGTACATCGAACAACTAATCAAAGCTTTCCAAACAAATATCATGGACCAACGTAAAGTACTGTAGGAAGAGTTTAAGGATATAAAGAAGACACTGGGAGAACATACTGAAGAAATAGCTAACACACCTAAAAAGGTAATGGATATGATGGCGAACAAAGACCCATTCAAGAAATGAAAAAGATGCTGGACTCACATGGCAGCAGAATTGAGCAGGCAGAGGAAAGAATTAGTGATATGGAAGATAATACAGTTGAAATCAAAGAGATTGAAGAAAAGATAGACAAAAAGAAAGAAAAAATCTAGTTTGGTCTCAGGGAATTAACCGATAATGCAAGACCCACAAATATATGCATTATGGGCATCCCAGAAGGAGAAGAGGAGGGAAAGGAAACAGAAGGAGTGTTGAAGGAAGTTATGGCTGAAAACTTCCCAACTCTATTGAGAGAGATGGATGTGCAGATCCAGGAAGCACAGCTCACCCCAAATAGTATAAATCCCAACAGGCCAACTCCAAGACATATACTTGTCAAATTGTCCAATGCTCAAGACAAAGAGAAAATACTCAAGGCAGGAAGAGAAAAGAGAACCATCACATACAAGGGAAGCACAATAAGATTAAGTGCTGGAATTCTCAGCTGAAACCATGAAGGCAAGAAAACAGTGGTATGACATAGTCAAAACACTAAAAGAAAATAACTTCCAGCCACGAATTCTCTATCCAGTAAAACTGGCATTCAAAAATGATGGAGAGTTCAAAATATTCACAGATAAACAGCAATTAAGAGAGTATGTCAAGAAGAAACCAGCACCTCAAGAAATACTAAAGGAGTCTCTACAAGTTGAAAGGAAAAAACAAAGGAGAGAGAGTTGGAAGAGAGTTTAAAAACAACTGAAAAGTCAAAAAGAGAAACAAATTAACATATGACATATGTTAACTCAAAGAAAAAAATGACTGAAGTAAGAAATTCGTTACGAGTAATAACACTAAATGTTAATGGATTAAATTCACCAAACAAAAGACACAGATTGGCAGAATGGATAAGAAAATATGACCCATCTATATGCTGTCTACAAGAAGCACAGCTTTGGCCCACGGATTCAAGGAGGCTGAAAGTGAATGGCTGGAAAACCATTTTGTAACCTAACAATAGCCAAAAAAGGGCAGGATTAGCTATTCTAATATCAGACAAAATAGACTTTAACTGCAAAACTATTGCAAGAGACAAAGATGGACACTACATATTAGTAAAAGGAATAATCTCTCAAGAAGAGAGAACAATCACCAACATTTACGCACCTAATCGAGGTGCCTCAAAAGACGTGCGGCAAACTCTGGAAAAACTAAGAGGAGAAATAAATTCCTCTACAATTATTGCAGGGGACTTCAACACACCACTATCATCATTAGACAGAACATCTAGGCAGAGAATCAATAAAGAAACGAAGGCACTCAACAATACATTAGAAGATTTGGACTTAATAGTCATATACAGAACACTACACCCAAATACAGCGGGATTTACATTCTTCTCAAGTGCTCATGGAACATACTCCAAAATAGACCACATGCTAGGCCACAAAACAACACTCAATGAATTCAGAAAGATTGAGATTATACAAAGTAATTTCTCTGACCACAATGGAATGAAGTTGGAAATCACTAAGGGCCAGAGAAACAGGTTAGGAACAAGGATATGGAAGTTAAACAACATACTATTAGACAAACAGTTGGTGAAAGAGGAAATTTCAAAAGAAATCAGTAACTACCTGGAAACTAATGGAAACGACAACACAACATATCAAAACCTATGGGATTCAGCAAAAGCAGTCCTGAGAGGGAAGTTCATAGCCATAAATTCATATATTAAAAAAGAAGAAAGAGCTAAAATTGAAGACCTAACTGCATACTTGGAGGAATTGGAAAAACAACAACAAACTAAACCTAAAGGAAGTAGAAAGCAGGAAATAACCAAGATTAGAGCAGAACTAAATGAAATAGTGAATAAGAAAGCACTGGAAACAATAAACAAAACCAAAAGCTGGTTCTTTGAGAATATCAACAAAATTGACGAACCCTTAGCCAGACTAACAAAGAAAAAGAGAGAACAGATGCAAATAAATAAAATAAGGAATGAGCAAGGTGATATCACTACTGACACCACAGAAATAAAGCGTATCATAAGAGGATACTTTGAAAAATTATATGCCAACATGAATAACATTATAGAGGAAATGGACCAGTTTGTAGTGACCCACAAACAGCCGACATGATGAAAGAAGAAATAGCCCAATTACATGTAAAGAGATAGACTCAGTCATTAAAAACCTCCCAACAAAGAAGAGTCCAGGACCAGATGTCTTCACAGCTGAATTCTACCAAACATTCTGGAAAGAGCTAACACCAATACTACTTAAGGTCTTCAAAAAAATAGAAGTAGAAGGAATATTACCTATCTCATTCTATGATGCCAACATTACCCTAATACCAAAACCAAATAAAGATACCACAAGAAAGGAAAATTACAGACCAATTTCTCTAATGAACCTAGATGCTAAAATCCTTAACAAAATACTTGCTAATCGCATTCAACAACATTTCAAAAGGATTATACACCATGACCTAGTGGCTTTCATCCCAGGTATGCAAGGATGGTTCAATATAAGAAAATCAATCAATGTAATACACCACATAAACATACTGAAAGAAAAAAATCACATGATCATCTCTATAGATGCAGAAAAAGCATTCGACAAAATACAGCACTCTTTCCTCATAAAAAACTCTACAAAAGATAGGAATAGATGGAAACTTTCTGAAAATGATAAAGGGTATATATGTAAAACCCAAAGCTAACATCATTTTCAATGGTGAAATCCTAAAAGCCTTCCCTCTGAGATCGGGAACAAGACAAGGATGCCCACTATCACCACTCCTATTTAACATTGTCTTAGAAGTACTTGCATGAGCACTGAGACAAGAAAAGGACATAAAAGGCATCCAGATTAGAAAAGTGGAAGTAAAAATTTAATTATTTGCAGATGACATGATCCTATACATAGAAAGCCCTGAGAAATTGACAACAAGGCTTCTAGAACTCATAAAGGAGTTCAGTAATGTTGCAGGCTATAAGATCAATGCTCAAAAATCAGTAGCATTTCTGTACACCAATAACCAGCAAACTGAGGAGGAAATCAGGAAAAAAATACCATTTACAATAGTAAACAAAAGAATCAAATACCTAGGAATAAATTTAACTAAAGATGTAAAGGATTTATATACAGAAAACTACACAACACTGTTAAAGGAAATCAAAGAAGTCTTAAATAAATGGAAAAATATTTCCTGTTCATGGATGGGAAGACTAAACATCATCAAGATGTCTATCCTACCCAAAAAAATCTACAGATTTAATGCAATCCCAATAAAAGTCAACACTATATTTTTTAAGGAACTGGAAAAACTAACCACAAAATATATTTGGAGAGGCAAGAGGCCCCGAATTGGCAAAGATATATTGAAAAAGAAAAATGAAGTTGGAGGTATCATATTACCTGACTTTAAAACATAATACAAAGCTACAGTGATCAAAACTGCGTGGTATTGTCACAAGGATAGACTTACTGACCAATGGATCCAACTCAAGGTGGATCAAAGATCTAAATATAAGAGCCAAAACCATAAAAACTTGGAAGATAATGTAGGGAAGCATCTACAGGACCTTGTAATAGGAAATGGTTTCATGAACTTCACAGCCAAAGCACGAGCAGCAAGAGAAAACATTGATAAATGGGATCTCCTCAAAATTAAAAACTTCTGCACCTCTAAGGATGTTATTAAGAAAATAAAAAGGCAGCCTACCCAATGGGAAAAAATAGTCGGCAACCATATATCTGATAGGATCCTAATATCCTGCATATATAAAGAAATCCTACACCTCGAAAATAAAAGGACAAACAACCCATTTAAAAAATGGGCAAGTGACCTGAAAAGACACTTCTCCAAGGAAGAAAGACAAATGGCTAAAAAGCACATGAAAAAATGCTCAACATCATTTGCTAACAGGGAAATGCAAATCAAAACTACAATGAGATACCATCTTACACCCATCAGAATGGCAGCTATTAAAAAAACAGGAGACACTAAATGTTGGAGAGGATGTGGAGGAATAGGAACCCCCATCCACTGCTTGTGGGACTGCAGTATGGTCCAGCCACTGTGGAGGACAGTTTGGCGGTTCCTCAGAAAAGTAGCAATAGATCTTCCATATGATCCAGCAATTCCATTGCTGGGTATATACCCAGAAGAACTGAAAACAAAAATACAAACAGATATATGCACATCAATGTTCATAGCAGCATTTTTCACCATTGCCAAAAGTTGGAATCAGCCCCGGTGCCCATCAACAGACGAATGGATAAGCAAAATGTGGTACATGCATACAATGGAATATTACTCAGCTGTAAGAAGGAACAAAGTGCTAACACATGGAATAACATGGATGAATCTTGAAGACCTTATGTTGAGTGAACAAGCCAGGCACTGAAGAATGAACAGTATATGACCTCACTGATCTGAACTGAGGAAAGTGAGCAATCTCTGGTAACCATTGTCTAAAAGATAGGTTAACAAAGGAGAGTAAGAGAAGAGCAGGCTTTGAGCCATCACCCATATGGACACAATCTATATGAAAGGGATAGAGTTTCATTGCATGTTGGGGGATGGGGCAGATGAGTGGTGGTGTTCCTGGGTTTGGTGGTGCAGTACTGGTGGGTGGGTGGATTAGGAAGGGCTGGTTCAAATCCCCTGTGCATGCAACTGTGAATCTTGACATTCCATGGGTTGGGAGAGGGGGGTATCATGGGCCCTGGGGGGCTGGGGAGAAGGGTACAGTCAAGATCTAATGGGTTGTTTGGTGGTCATGGTGAAGGTTTTTCATTATCTTACAGTAATGTACACAGGACATGGTAAATATCATCAAAATTATTAAACGGTATCATCTAAATTGTAAACTATACTGTAAATCACTGACAATGTTTAGTTGCTATATTTTGCTATCTGCATAACAGTTATAACAATGCTAACAACCAAAAAAAAAGGGGGGGAAGTTAATATGGGGTGCGGAAGGGGGGTGGTTTGGTATCTGCTAGTCTCCGGCACTCCGTGTGTGACTTTGCTGTGACCTAAATCTTCTTTGAAAATTAAATAAAAAATTGGGAGACAATGGGGATTGAGAGGAGGAAGGTGTCATGGCACACCAGACATCCGAGAACACACTGATAAAGGGAAGGAAAAAAGGAAAAAAAGAAAAGAGAAAGGAAAAAAATGAATATATATATATATAGTTTTTAAATGCATCTTCCTTGCTTTTTTGCCCATTTTTTGAATGTCCCAATCCACTAATTATATTTTATTTTGTTTTTTTCTTCACTTGATTATTTATTTTTTTTCTTCTTTTTTTTTTTCCCCCTGAGTTTCTTTATGTTTGTCTCTTGCATGTAAGCTTATCACACTTGTTTCTTTTTCCTAGTAAGTGTATTTGATTATTTTATGGACTAAATGTTCATGGAGGATTTGGATCACAGAAGCGTTACAATGGGTACTGCGGGGGATTATTGGGGGGGTGTCTGGGGGGGTTTCATAGGGATTGGTTCATCTGAATATACATGAGAGATATACAAAATCATTCAAAGGATTTGGGGATGGGGCATGGTCACGATGGGTGGATAATCACACAATAAATGAGGGAATCTGAATTCCTAGCCTGGAGAGCTCTGCCACAGTCTCCAAGGGAGCACCAATAGTCCTCTGAGTGTAGGGACCATGCCTGTCAAAATAGGATGACCCACTGATGTGTTTTTTTTAATTGATGACTACCCTTGTGAGTCTTTGCTCTTGTAAATGAGACTTAGCCTGCAGTTGTGGGGTCCCTAAGGGTTGCCACCTGAGATCGTCCTTGTTGCTCAAATGTGGCCTATCTCTAAGCCAAACTCAGCATATGATTGCATTACCTTCCCCCCAATGTGGGACATGACTCCCGGGGATGAGACTCCCTGGCAATGAGAGATTAATACCAAGTGCCAACTGGCAACACAACTGGAAAAAGACCTTGAATAAAAGGGGGAAATGGTAAAGACAAATGAGTTCAAGTGGCTAAGAGACTTCAAAGAGAGTCGGGAGGTCATCCCAGAGGTAACTCTTACGCATACCTCAGTAGGAGCTCATAGAACATCTAATTGCCTATCACCCCACTCAGTGGTGTTCCTGAGAGCTTCGGAGACACCCTGGTCCTATATAAGGGGGGATAGCCCCAGAGACTGATACCTTATCAGTGGGTTCTATATTGGAATCTGCGCTCCTGAGAGTGACAGAATTAGACTCAAATAAGTCCTCCCTGC
>JAKSZT010054460.1:56828-111204 GCA_026826555.1 Tolypeutes matacus
GTCTCTATTAGAAAAAGAAATCTTTAAAAATTTCTGTATTTGTCTTTTTTGTTTGACATTTATATACATTTCTCTTGTGTATATAGAAGATAAACTTCAGGACCATAAATGAGATGTATGTTTCACCAGAGGAGGAACTAAACAGTTGCTTTCAAAGTTGTGGCACCATTTCATACTCCAACTCTATGTATAAGAATCCCACTTCTTCCATACATGTCAAAACATGTACTCAGATTTCTTAGAACTGTATCAAATCCAGGTGTGTACTGGTGTCATCCATTGATTCTAATCTTCATGTCCAAAGTAATTATTCATGTTGAGTATCTTTTCATAGGCTTATCAATTAGCTATTTTCTTTGTGAAATACTTCTTCAATTCTTTTTTTTCATTTTATTATCAGAGTTGTCATAGGATTTGATCATGTACTAGATAAGCATCAGTTGTCAGACACATTACTATTTTAATGGCTTCTAATCTAATTTATGACTTCATTTTTTGTCTATTAATATGTCAATAAAAACAAATTCACAACTTTAATTAAGTATAATTTCATTTGTTTTTACCATAGGGTTAGTGCCTTTATAATCATGATTCATAAATTAAAGAGGCCTGAGCCAATGAGTAGCCATAGTGCTGAAAGCTGGAGTGAAAATACAATCCAGAGTGGATTGAATGAATATAATCTGACTGCAGCACCCAGGGAAAAAAAGAGAATTGTAATTAAAACAAAAAAGGCAGCCCATAGGCCACAGCAGAGAAACTGGTGAGATGAAATTCTTTCCTGGATAGGAAATAGTCACACTTCCTGGGGAATTATGGATGGCTACTACACATGCCTAGGAAAGCTGTACAACCTGGGATAAGTTTTGGATTAGAACCTCAAGACAGAATCAATCTACAATAAAACTTTAGGTAAGAGTGAATAGCTGCAGTTGTAAAAAATGTACCACAGTAATGAAAGATGTTGTTAATGTGGGAAAGTGTGATAGGGGGATGGGGTAGGGCATATGGGAATCCCCCATATTTTTTATGTAACATTTATGTAATCTAAAGCTTCTTTAAAAATAAGAAAAACAATTTAAAAAGAGTGAATACCTGACATTGAGAATTAACAAATCAAAAGAATAAAAAAACTTGACTTCAAAAAATTCACAAGACATATAAATAAATAAGAAGACATTGTCATTTGAAGGAACAAGATTAAATGACAGAGGAAATTTAGATTTGGAACAACAAATCATTGATACTAAATCTTCTCTCCTATATAAGTTCAATGAACTGAAAGAAAGGATAAGGAACTAAAGGAAATCAAGAATGCAATTTTCAATAGAAAGAGGAATGATAGAAATTTAAAAAGTAACCAAAATGAACTTTACTGCTTAAGAAACACAATAAGAGATAGTAAAAATACACTAGCTTCAAGAGCAGGGTTGAAAAGATATCAGAAACACTTAGCAAACAAGGAGAAGGATGACTGAAACCATTCAATCTGAAGAACAGAAAGAAAGAAGAACTTTAAAAGTGGACAGAAACCAAGGAGCCTGTGGAACAACATACAAAGTACCAATGTATACATTGTGGGAATCCCAGAAAGAGAAGAGAAATATAAAGCAGACAAATGTATATTTGAAGAATAAAACTACACAAAATTAACCAAAGACATGAGTGTTCACATCCAAGAAGCTCAATGAACTCCAAACATGAAAAATCCAAATTGATCTACTCCAAGATATTTGAAATCAAAATTTTGAATGCCACTAATAAAAAGAAAAGTGTGAAAGCAGAGAGAAAGAAGTGGCTTATAACATACAAAGTGTACTCAAGAAGATTAAATAATGTATTCTCATCACAAATCCTGGAGGTGAGAAGGCAGTGGAATGATATATTTAATGTATTACTAGAGAAGTCTTGCTGGTCAAGAAATATATATCTGGTAAAACAGTCTTTCAAAAGTAATGGAGAGTTTAAGGTGTTCACAGATTTAAAAAAGTTGAGGAAGCTCATCACCACTAGACTTTCCTAAAATAAATGATAAATGTAGTTCTTCAGGATGAAAAGAAAGTATAGTAGATAGTAGCTTTGAGCTGTATGAAGAAATAAATATTTTGGTAATGGTAACTGCATGAGTAAATTCAAATTGCAGTATTAATTTATTCATAGTATATAACTCTATTTTTTTCTACAAGATATGATGTGCAATTACCTAAGAAATAAACTTATGTCTATTGTATTGCACATGCAAAATGTAAAAAGATAATGTATGACAAGGACAACCTAAAGAATGGGAACAAAGATATATAGGAACAGAATTTTTTATGTTATTGAAAGTAAGTTGATATCTTTTCAAATAGTTTATTATAGGTTTATGATGTTAACTATAAACCTGGTGGTAACCACAAGTAAATTATCTAAAGTTAAAAAACAAACAGTAAATGAAATGAGAAGTGTATCAATCTGTTTCACTTCACATGATTAACTATATGCAAAAGAAGGTACAATGGAGAAATGAGGGATACAAAAGTAATAACACATACAACAAACAATGGGCAAAGTAAGTTTGCCTTATCATAATTACTTTGATGTAAATGAATTTAAATCTCCAATCAAAAAACAAGATTGACAAAATAGATACATAAGCATTATCCAACTAAATTTTGTTTACAAGAAACTCACCTTAGATGCAAATACACAAACAGGTTGAAAGTGAAAGGATGGAAAAATCTATTCCATGCAAATGCAACAAATAGAGATCTTGGGTGGATATATTAATATCAGACAAAATAAATTTTAAGACAAAATCTATTATAAGGCAAAGAAGGACTATATATATACATAAAATTTATTTTGTACATTTAATAATTGAAAATATAAACAATAATTAAAAAGAAAAAGAAAACAGTTGAGTAAAAACATACATTTCTCAATTAAATGTACTGGATACATAAATTTTTTTTGAATCATATACTATTTTATTTGTACAATAATATTTTATTTGTATAATAATATATTTGGTTCATAGTAATGCAATCATACACTATTTGTCCTTTTGTATCTAGCTTGCTTCACTCAACGTAATGTCTTCCAGAGTCATCCATGTTGTCATATGCTTTACGACTTCATTTACTCTTATAGCTACATAATATTCCATTGCGTGAATACTCCACAGTGGAAATCATCAATAATGTCACTATGAACATTGGTGTGCAGATGTCTGTTTGTATCACTGCTTTCAGTTCTTCTGGGTATATGACCAGTAGTGGTATTGCAGGGTCATGTGGCAAGTCTATATTCAACTTCTTTAGGAACTGCCAAACAGTCCTCCATAGTGGCTGTAGCATTCTGCATTCCCACCAACAGTGAATAAGTGTTCCTATCTCTCCATATCCTCTACAACACTTGTAGTTCTCATTTCTTTTTAATAGTGGCCATTCTGATAGGTGTGAAATGATATTACATTGTAGTTTTGATTTGCTTTTCCCTAATCATGAGTGATGTTGAGCATTTCTTCAGGTGTTTTCTTTTGCCACTTGTATTTCTTCTTTGGAGAAGTGTCTATTCAAATCTTTTGCCCATTTTTTAATTGTGTCATTTGTCTTTTTATTGTTGAGTTGTAACATCTCTTTATATATCTTGTATATTAAATTCTTATTGGATATGTGATTTCTACATATTTTCTCCCATTGAGTTGGCTGCCTTTTCACTGTTTTGACAAAGTCCTGTGAGGTGCAAAAGTGTTTAATTTTGAGGAGGTCCCACTTATCTATTTATTCTTTTGTTGTGCATGCTTTAGTTAAAAGGCCCAAGAAACCACCATCTACTACAAGGTCTTGAAGCTGTTTCCCCACATTTTCTTCTAGTAGTTTTATGGTCCTGGCTGTTATATTTACATCTTTTTCCATTTTCAGTTTTTCCTTGTATAGGGAGTAAGATAAGGGTCCTCTTTCATTTTGTTTGGTTATAGATATCCAGTTCTCCCAGCACCATTTGTTGAAGAGACTGTTTTTTTCCATTAACAGGGACTTGGTAGGTTTGTCAAAAACCAGTTAACCATTTATAAGTGAGGGTTTATTTCTGGATTCTCAGTTCTATTCCACTGATCAATGTGTCTATATTTATGCCAGTAACATGCTGTTTTGACTACTGTGGCTTTGTAATATGTTACAAGGTCAGGCAGTGAAATTCTTCCCATGTGGCTCTTCTTTTGTATAATGCTTTTGGCTATTTGGGTGCACTTTCCCTTCCAAATGAATTTTGGTAATTGCCTTTTCTAATTCTGTAAAATAGGCTATTGGAATTTTTATTAGTATTGCATTGAATCTATAAATCAGTTTGGGAAAAACTGACATCATTACAATATTTATTCTTCTAATCCATGTACATGGAATATCTTTCCATTTATTTATGTCTTTTTAAATTTCTTTTAGCATTGTTTTGAGTTTTCTGCATATAGGTCCTCTACTTCCTTGGTTAAATTAATTCCTAGGAATTTGAGCCTTTTTGTTGTTTTTGAAAGTGGAATTTATTCCCTGATTTCTTCTTCAAATTGTTCAGTACTAGTGTACAAAAATGTTACTGATTTTTGAGTGTTGATCTTGTATTCTACCACTTTGTTGATCTCACTTATTAGCTCAAGTAGCTTTTTCATGGATACTTCAGAATTTTCTAAATACCGAATCATATCATTTGCAAACAGTGAGAGTTTTACTTCTTCTTTTCTTATTTGGATGCCTTTATTTTTTTTTTCTTCTCTAATTACCCACGCTAGTACTTCTAGTATAATATTGAATAGCAATGATGACTGTGGGCACCCTTGTCTTGTTCCCAATCTTAGAGGGAAAGCTTTCAGGCTTTCCCCATTGAGTATGAGGTTGGCTGTGGGTTTTCATATATGCCTTTAATTATATTGAGGAGTTTTCCTTCTAATCATATCTTTTGAAGTGTTTTTATCAATAAGGTTTGCTATATTTCATCAAATGTCTTTCTGCATCAATTGAGATGATCATGTAGTTTATTTCCTTTAATTTGTTAATGTGGTGTATTACATTGATTGATTTTCTTATGTTAAAACAGCCTTGCATACCAGAAGTAAATCCCACTTGGCCTTGCAATCTAAGTCTTTTGAAATGCTGTTGTATTCCATTTGCAAGTATTTTGCTAAGAATTTTTGCATATATGTTCATTAGAGAGATTGGTCTGTAATTTCCTTTTCTTGTAGTATCTTTATCTGGCTTTGGTATTAGAGTGATGTTGGCTTCATAAAATGTGTTGGGTAATTTTTCATCTTCTTCAATTTTTTTGAAGAGGATTTGTGTTAATTCTTTTACAAATGCATGTTAGAATTCACCTGTGAAGCCATCTGGTCCTGGAATATCGTTGCTGGGATATTTTTGATGATGGATTCAATCTCTTTAAATGTCATTGGTTTGTTAAGTTCTTATATTTCTTTTTGAGTCACTGTAGGTTGTTTGTGTATTCCTAGGGATTTGTCCATTTCATATAGGTGGCCTAGTTTGTTGGCATACAGTTTCTCATAATATCCTCTTATGATCCTTTTTATTTCTGTGGGATCAGTTGTAATTTCTCCCCTTCATTTCTCATTGTACTTATTTGCATCTTCTCTCTTTTTTCCTCATTAGTCTAGCTAGGGGTTTGTCAATTTTATTGATCTTCTCAAAGAACCAGCTTTGGTTTTGTTGATTTTCTCTATTGTTTTTTTGTTCTCTATTTCATTTATATCTCCTCTAATCTTTATTATTTCTTTCCTTCTTGTTGCTTCGGAATTAGTTTGCTGTACTTTTCTAGTTTCTCTAGTTGTTCAGTTAAATCTTTGAGTTTAGTTCTTTCTTCTTTTTTAATATAGGCATTTAGGGCTATAAATTTTCCTCTCAAGACTGCCTGCACTGTATCCCATAAGTTTTGATAAGTTGTGTTCTCATTTACCTTTGTCTCAATATATTTACTGATTTCACTTGCAATTTCATCTTTGACTCTATTGATTATTTAAGAGCGTGTTGTTCAGCCTCCACAAATTGGAAATTTTACTTTTTTCCTGTCTATTACTGATTTCTAGTTTCATTCCTGTAGCCGTTTGGCAGTTTGATAAAGTTATGAATTCCAAAAAAAGATATTGTATTATGCTTGTAACTAGTCTGTTAATCTGGGCATGATTAAGGTATGATTAGGGCATTGAATGGGCCATGTCAATAGTTTGTTGATCCCCACCCCTTGGGGTGGGGTCTCAAAGATAAAAGCCATGGCAAAGGACAGTGTTCGAGCAGTTTTGAGTTGGAGTTGTGATGTGGAGTCTTGAGCTGGAGCTCTGGGAAGTAGCATACAGAGGAGCTTAGTCATGAGGAAAGAGAGAAGGCCCTGGGAAGAGAAGCAAGCCATTTGCTTGATAGTCTACAGCTGGCCTTGTGGTAAAAAGCAAGTCTGAGCCCAGAGGGAGGCAAGTCCCAGGAAGAGAGGAACCCAAGAAGCCTGAACCCTGGCAAACATTGGCAGCTGTCATGTTACAATACGTGGTGACAGACTTTGGTGAAGGAAGAAACATGATTTATGGCCTGGTAACTGTAAGCTTCTACCCCAAATAAATA
This sequence comes from Tolypeutes matacus, assembly GCA_026826555.1. Taxonomy (NCBI): domain Eukaryota; kingdom Metazoa; phylum Chordata; class Mammalia; order Cingulata; family Chlamyphoridae; genus Tolypeutes; species Tolypeutes matacus. The sequence continues at coordinate 63,425 of JAKSZT010054460.1, forward strand.
CCCTCTATAAAGACCAACAGAGTCCTGGTATTTTGCATCAGCAACCCTTAGCCTGACTAATACAGAATTTGGTATGGAGTAGTGGGGAAGTGCTTTTGCAATTACCAAAATGTTGGAATGGTTTTGTAAATGGGTAAGGGGTATTTTTGGAGGAATTGTGAGATGCTTGATGGAAAAGGCCTAGATTGCTTTTCAGAGACTGTTGGTAGCAATATGGAGCCTAAAGTTCTTTTTGATAAGGCCTTAGAAGTAAACAATTGTGAGATGGATGCTAAAGAGACTTTTTATGATGCCTTAGAAGTAAATGATGAAACTATTATTGGAAACTGGAGGAAAGGTGATCCATGTTTTGAAGTTGCAGAGAACTTACCAAGATTAATTCCTGGTGTTTTATTGAAGACAGAATCTGAAAATGGTGAACCGGAGAATTTAGCTGAAGAACTCTCCAAGGTAAACTCGGAGAATGCAGCTTGGCTTCTCCTTGCAGCTTATAGCAAAATGCTAGATGAAAGAATTATTCTAAGGACTGAACTCTTGGGCACAAAGAAAGCAGAAACTGATCTCAGAAATTCCAAGCCTCTGGAAATCAAGATCCTAGAAAACAGTGCTCCATTTGAAAACTTAACTAAACTTTGAACTTGTAAATCAGGATTGAAGATGCAGTTATCTCAGAAAGACTTATGGAAAGTCTTACTGTCTGATAGCTTGGACCCCTGCTTCCTGCATGCTAAGCCAACAAAGTTTTTGAGAGAGCTGTATGAACAAAACCACTGTCAGCTTGGACAAATATGGACATTGACAGGAGAGGTGGAAGGGTAAACAACTTTAAGAAGAAAACCATGGAAGCTGAGATCTGGAATTAAAACATTGCCTTGGGCCAAGAGAGGAGCCCAACCCATGTGTACAGAGATGGGGAGTTCACCCCTGCATTAGAAGAGGGTTGATATTCCCATCTGCTGCTCAGGAAGAGTTTTGCTGCCCCAAGGTGCAGGGAGGGTGGAGCACATTCCTCAAGGATTAGGGTGGTTAAGGTCAGCACTCCATAGGTCTGAGAGGGGTGGACCTGTTCCCCATGGATTAGGGAAGGCTAAGTGGTCAACTCATTGCTCTGAAAGGGTTGAGCCTGTATGCCAAATGTTAGGGAGAATGTTGTCTTCACTTCACTGTACTAGGGGGTTAAGACTCTAACCCAAAGATTGGGTAAGGTGTGGCAATCACTTTACCCAGTCATCTCTGAGAAGGTGCTTTGTATAATTTCAGTCTTTTTATATTTATTGAGAGCTGTTTTGTGCTCTAACATGTGGTCTATCCTGGAGAAATATCCATGGGCACTTGAGAAGAAGGCATAACCTTTTGAGTATGGATTCAAATTCTATATATGACTTTTAGGTCAACTCATTTACCATATTGTTTGAATTCTCTTTTTCCTTGTTGATCTTCTGTCTAGTTCTTCTCTCTAATGATGTGAGTGGGGTGTTGAAGTTTCCAACAATTGCTGTAGTGATGTCTACTTCTCCCTTCAGTTTTGCCAGAGTTTGCCTCAGGTATTTTGAGGCACCCTGGTTAGGTGCATAGATATGTATGTCTGTTATATCTTTCTAGTGGATTGTCCCTTTTATTAATATATATAATGGCCATCTGTATCTCTTATAACTTTTTGCATTTAAAGTCTGTTTTGCCCAATATTGATATAGCAACCCCTGCTCTTTTTTGATTGCTATTTGCATGGAGTATCTTTTTCCAATCTTTCACTTTCAGGTACTTTGTATATCTGGGTCTAAGGTGAGTTTCTTTTAAGCAGCATTTGGATGACCCCTTTTTAAATCCATTTTATCAGCCTGTACCTTTTGATTGGGGAGTTTAATCCATTCACATTCGATGATATTACTGAAAATGCATTATTTACTTTCACTATTTTATTCTTTGGTTTTCATATGGTTTTCATTTGTCTGTCTTTTTACCCTTTTGGTTATTCTTTCTTTATTCTTTCTTCTATACTCTCCTCCATGCCTCTCTCTTGCCCTTTTATTTCAGGTTCTAAGGCTTCCTTTAATATTTCCTGCAAAAGTGGATTTTTTTTTCAAACTTTCTTAGTTGCTATTTGTGAATATTTTATATTTATCTTCATATTTGAATAACAATTTTGCTTGATAAAGAATTATCGGCTGGCAGGTTTTCCCTTTCAGTGTCCTAATTATACAATATCACTCTCTTCTCACCTCCATGGTTTCTGAAAAGAAATCTGTTCTAAGATTTACTGGGCATCCCCTGTATCATTTAAAAGGTACAGGATCACATAAAATTTCCATTTTTAAATGTGGGCAACACTATTAGTCTTTTACCTCTCCTTTCTCTGACCATGGGGAAAGAAAACACTAACTCTAAACTCTTAGCTATTGGTTTTCTTATTCATTACATTAAATGGTTGTACTAAATGATCATAAACTTTCCTTGAAATTCATAATGAAAATTCTTCTTAAACTCTTGTTCCGTTAACCACAAATGCATGTCACACATATACACACAGACACACATTGATAAATCACATGTGGACATATGATTTCATATAGCACAAAATATCTTAATTACCTTTCTGTCTTCTGACACAGGGCACACACATCATTAAGGGAAAAGTATACGTTTTTTAAACTGCTTTATGAATTTTTTTTTAAATAGGGAAGTTGTAAGTTTATGAAAATGTCATGCATAAAAGAGACTTCCTGTATACCACCTTATTATTACCATCTTGCATTAGTATGGTACATTTGTTGTAATTATTGTAATAACACTTTTATAATCATACTATTATCAACAGTCCATGGTTCACCTTAGAGTACACTCTCTGTGCTGTACCATCACATTGATTTTTAAAAGTTTCATTCTGGTACATATCTCCAACTCCATATTTCCCCATTTAACCACTTTCAAATACATATTTGCATACAGTCAATTATGTTCACAATGTTGTGCTACCATTACCACTATCTGTTACCAAATCCCTTCCATAATCCCAAATAGGATTTGTGCAATTTAAGCATGTCCTCTTCATTCCTCACCCCCACCCCAGGCCCTGTAACTTATTTTCTATTTTTTTACTCTATATATTTGCTTATACTAATTATTTCATGTCAGTGAGATTGTATAATATTTGTCCTTTTGTTGACTTGCTTCTGTCAACATGATTTCTACAAGGTTCATGCATGTTGTCACATTTATTAGAATGTCATTACTTTTTGTGGCTGAATAATATTTCCATATATATTCCAAAATATACCACATTTTTTTTTACTGTTCATTCGTTGTTGTGGGTTACTTCTATCTTTTGGGAACTGTGAATAATGCCACTATGAATGAACATTTGTATGCAAATATCTGTTCAACTTCTTCCTTTCAACACCTTTGGGTATATAGCAAAAATTGGAATTTCTGGGTCAAATTGTATTTATATATGTAACTTTCCCAAGGAACTGCCAAATTTTCTTCCATACCAACTTCACCATTTTACATTTCCACCATCAATGAATGTGTATTATTACTTCTACACACTGGTTATTTCCTTTTTTTTTTTTTTTTTTAAATAGCAACTATCCTAGTGAATGTGACATTGTATCCAATTTTTATTTTGATTTGTAATTACCTAATGGCTAATTATGTTGTATTACTTTCCTGGCTAACAAAACAAATACAATGCAAAGATTAGCTTAAACAATGAGAATTTATTGGTTCTGGGTTTTAAGGCTAGGAGAAGTAAAAAACTAAGGTGTCATCAATGCTGTGTTTCTTTAAGAAGACTGGGGTTATCTGGGGCTGGTTGCCAGAGATCCAGGAGCTTTTCTGTTACATCATAATGCCCATAGAAGCCTCCTCTGGCTTTGCAGTTCAGTTGACTTCCACCTTTAATCTGCTAATTGTGAGGCTTTCTTACTCTCAGAAAACCATGGACCCCTTCCAAATTCCACACTATATGGTGTATTATTTAATAAATATATCACACCCACACTGACATGTCTCTACAACAATAATGGTTTTTTGAATTTCAATTCATGCTCATGGACCCCTTGTTAAGAACCCCTGTTATAACTGAAGTAACATCATCAAAAGTTCCCATTTATAAGGGTTCACACCCACAGGAATGGACTGAGTTAAAAACATGTTGTTTATTGGAGTACATACCTATAAGCCACTACATATGTTGAGCATGTGCTTTTTGGGCATTTGTTTATCTTCTTTGGAGAAATGTCTGTTCTTTGGGCAATATTTTATTTATGTTGTTTGTCTTTTTGTTGTTTAGTGGTAGGTTTTATTTTTCTTTTTGTTGTTTAGTTGTAGGTTTTATTTTCACTTTCTGGATACCAAAACATTATCAGTTATGTGCTTTTCAAATATGTTCTTCCATTATTAGGTTGTCACTTAATTTTCCTAACACAGTCCTTTGCAGCATAAAAGTTTTTATTTTGATGCAATGTCATTTTATTTTTTTATTTTTTTATTTTGTGGTTTGGGCTTTGTTTATAAGATCTAAGAATCCACTACCTAAAATGAGGTCCTGAGCATCCTTCCCTATGTTTTCTTCTAGGACTGTTATGGTTCTTATTGCTATATTTAGGTGTTTGCTCCATTTTGAGTTTTTTTTTTTTTTTAATATGGTATGTTTGAGGGTGCACCTTCATTCTTTTATATATGTATATACAGTTTACTAAGAAATGTTTGTTGAAAAGACTATTATTTCCCAATTTACTCGACTTGGTAACCTTTTCAGAAATCAGTTGGCCATATTGAGGGTTGATTTCTTACCTCTTGCCGCGGTTTGATATTTTTTATGAATTCCAAAAATAGATATTGGATTATTTTTGTAAACTGGTCTGTTCCTCTTGGCATAGTACATTGTATTGGATTCAGAGGTTTCACTTTATCTTGATTAAATTATGATTAAGGCTTTGATTGGGCCATGTCAGTAGGAAGTTGAGTCCCCACCTCCTTGGTAGATGGGTCTCATTTCATGGCAGAGGAGTTAGTTGGAGTTTTGAGGTAGAGCCCCAGGAAGTAAACAAACAGGAGAAGAATACAGAGAAGCAGATAGATGAGGAAAGAGAGGAGGCTCCATTAGACATGGTAGAGGCCCTGGGAAGAGAGAAAAGCTGATGCCTGACATTTTACAGCTGACCTTGTATAGAGAACAGAGTAGCTGAGCTTGGAGAGAAATGAGTCCCAGGATGAGAGACAAGACTTATCCCAGCCTACAGCTGATATTGGAAGAAGCTAGGACCACAGAGCCTTAACAGGAAGAGGAAGGGTGGACCTTTACAGACATTGACATCCATCTTGCTCCAATACATGGCAACAGAGTTTGGTGAGGGAAATAACTTATGCTTTATGACCTGGTAACTGTAAGCTTCTACTCCAAACAAATACCCTTTATAAAAGCCAACATATTTCTGGTGTTTTGAACCAACACCCCTTTGTCCGACTAATACACTTCTCAGTTTGATTTCATTTTTTTATACATTTGTCCTTCTGTCAGTACCATGTTGTTTTCTTAATATATTTTTATGAGAGAAATTTGAACTTACAAAACAATCTTACACATGTGTGGAATTCCCATAAAACACCCCTCCACCAACACACTATATGGTTGTGGAACATTTGTAACAAATTATGAGATAATTTCATCATACTACTACTACTAACTCTGGTCTATAGCTTACATTTGGTATGTATTTCCATATCCCATATTATTAACATAGTACATCTTTGGCATTGATGTAAATATATTGCAGTATTGCTGTTAACTATAGTCCCTACATTACATTATTTTTTTCTAATGCTTCTCCATATTTTTACCACCTTGAAAAGTTGATGTATATTTTTTCTAGTTCTTAGAAAGATATTCTTGTATTTGTACTATTAACCACAATTATCACCCAATGCTGAGTTCACTAGGTTATTCAGTCCCTAGATTATTCTCTAACTTTCTTTCAATTAAACATTTACATCCTTAGACTAACTTTTCAGTCACAATTCCATTTATGAAACAGCTGTGTTATTTCTACTCATTATACTGTGTTGCCATCAACTCTATCCATTTCCACACATTTACAATGAAGTTAATTAAAACTTCTTCATACATTAAGCATCAGTATACTTTTTCAGGCCTCCTTTTATCTCCTAGAAGCCTATACTCTAGTTCTTAACTCCATGTGTTTATTCTTCATATTTAGTTCATAATAGTGAGACCATGAAATACTTGTAATTTTGTGTCTGGCTTATTTCACTTAGCATAATGACTTCAAGTTTCATCTGTGATATCATATGTGTCCCAAATTCATTTCTTCTTACAGTAGCTTAACATTCCATCGCATGTACATATCATATTTTTTTTATCCATTCATTGGTTGATGGACACTTGGTTTTTTCCCCATCTTTTACCAATGTGAATTATGCCACTATGAACATAGTGTATAAATGTTTGTGTCACAGTTTTCAATTCTTCTTGATATATTACTAGTAGAGGAATTGCTAGATCACATGACAGTTCTATTTCCATGCTCTTTTGATTACTGTAGCTTGCATTTATCAACCTTATCCTTTTAATAATGAAACTAAGCCTAAACTATAATTAATGGCTAAGAGTTATCTCCAGAAAACCCCTTGTTACTCAAATGTGGCCTCTCTCTAAGCCAAACTCTAAAAATAAACTCACTATATTCCCCCCAGTGCTGGACATGACTCCCAGGGGTGAGCTTCCCTGGCATTGAATTTTAAGATTGAGATTTGTGAATCTTACATTTTTTCCTTAATTTTCAAGGTGGCATTGGCTATTCAAGGTCACTTATTCTTCCTTATAAATTTGATGCTTTTTAAATCCAGTTATGCAAAATAAGTTGTAATTTTTTTTTCATTTTTAAAAAATTTTATTGAAGTACATAATTTATATGTGTATTTAGATAAACAATAAGTATATAATAAAAGTTGTGAACTTACAAACCACAATATGCATAACATTCTATGGGGACACCTTACATCACCCCACCACCAACACCTTGCATTGTTGTAAAACATTGGTTACAAATTTTGAAGAATATCATCAAAATATTACTATTAATTATACTCCATATATTAAATTTTGTGCATTTTCCCCCCAACTCACCCTATTATTTTTAAAATATGTTTTTATTACAGAAGTTGTGAATTTACAAAGCAATTATACATGTAAATTTCCCACACAACACCCCTTCACCATCACACAACACTATGGTGGAATATTTGTTATAAATTATGAAACAATATCACCAGAATATTACTACCAACCTTGGTCCATAGAGTACATTTGGCAAACTTTTTCCATTACTGCCTTTAACCATAGTCCATAGGTCACACCAATTGTGTTTTTCCTATGCTTCTCCACATTCCCACCACCCTGCAAGAGTGGCGTACATCTGCTCTAGATCACAGGACACTATTTCATCTGTTCCATCAACCACAATTCTGATCCATCTCTGTGTTCGTTGTGTTATTCAGTCACTAGATCATTCTCTAGCTTTCTTTCAATTGACATTTATATCCCTGGACTACCCTTTTCAGCAACAATCCATTTATAAAACAGCTGCTACTCACTATAATCTGTTAATATCAACTCTAGCCATTTCTGCACTTTTACAGTAAAATTAATTAAAACTTTTACATACATTCAGCATCAGTAGTCCTTATCAGCCCTCCTCTTTTCTCCTAATAACGTAGTCTCTAGGTTTAATTGCATGCATTTATTCTTCATATTTATTTCATATTAATGAGACATTGGAATATTTATCCTTTTTTGTCTGGCTTATCTCACTAAGCAAAATGTCTTCAAGAGTCTTCCATGTTATCATGTGTCCCAATTTCATTTCTTCTTACAACAGTATAGTATTCCATCATATACAAATACACATTTTGTTTATCCATTCATTGTTTGATGGACACTTGGTTGTTTCCATATTTTGGCAATTGTAAATAGTGCCACTATGAACATCAGTGTGTAGATGTCTGTTTGTGTCACAGTTTTCAGTTCTTCTGGATATATTCATAGAAAAGGAATTGCTGGATCATAAGGCATTCCTATTTAGCTTCCTGAGGAATGGCCAAATTATCTTCCTCAGAGGCTGCACCATTTTACAATCCCATGAACAGGGAAGAAGGGTTCATATTTCTCCACATCTGCTCCAGCACTTATTGTTTTCTGGTTTTTTATTTTTATTTTTATTTTTTTTAATGTAATGGCCATTCTACGGAGTGTGAGATAATATCTCATTGTCATTTTGATTTATATTTCTCTAATAGCTAGTGATATGGATATTTTTTCATATACTTTTTGGCCATTTGTATTTCCTCACTGGAGAAATGTCTATTTAGATCTTTTACCCATTTTTAATTGATTTGCTCTTTTATTGCTGAGTGGTGTAAATTACTTTATATAGAGTGAAAATAAAACCCTTATTAGATACGTGGTTTCCAAATAAATTCTTCCATTGAGTGGGCTGCCATTTCACCTTCTTGACAAAGTCCTTTGAATCACATATGTGTTTAAGTTTGAGGAGGTCCCATTTATCCAACTTTTCTTTCATTGCTCATGATTTTATTATAAAGTTTATGAATGAACCACCTACCATCATGTCCTGAAGATGTTTTCCTATGCTTTCTTCTAGAACTTTTATGTTTCTTGCTTTTATATTTTGGTCTTTGATCCATTTTGAGGTACTTTTTATACAAGGCGTGAGATAGGGGTCTTCTTTCTTTCTTATGGATATGGGTATCCAGTTCTCCCAGCACCATTAGTTGAATAGACTGTTTTGCCACAGGTGGGTGGGTTTGATAGGTTACTCAAAAATCACTTGACCACAGGTGTGAGGGTCTATTTCTGAAACATCAATTTGATTCCATTGGTCTATGTTTCTATCCTTATGCCAGTACCATGCTGTTTTACCACTGTAACTAAGTAATATCATTTAAAGTCTGGAGGTGAGACTCCTCCAAATTTACTTTTCCTTTTTAATATGTTTCTAGCTATTTGGGGCCCCTTACTCTTCCAAATAAATGTTACTATTGTGTTTTCCATTTGTTTAAAAATGATGGTGGAAATTTTATTGGGGATTGCTTTGACTCTGAATATCAATTTGGCTAGATTTGGCATCTTAATGATGTTTAGTCTTCCAATCCATGAGCACAGAATGTTCTTCCAATTATTTAGGTCTTTCTAAAATTTCTTTTAGCTATGCTTTTTTAAAATTATTATTACAAGTGCTTTACATGCTTCTAGTGTATTTTTAATTTCATTTATTTTTCCTTTCATTCCCATAAAACCTTCTATTTCTCTATGCATGTTTTCGAATTCTTCTTTGCGTTTATCTAGTGTCTTCTTAATATCCTTAATCTCTTTAGCTATCTCATTGAATTTATTAAAGATATTTGTTTGAACATTTATGATTAGTTGTATCAACTCCTTTATGTCATCTGGAGGATTGTTCCTTTAATTGGGCCATATCTTCCTGTTTCTTGGTATGGATTGTAATTTTTTGTTGGCATCTTGGCATCTGGCTTATTAGATGTATTTATTCTGTGTGCAGTTTCTATTTTTAGTTTAAGGCTTTCTTACATTTACTCTCTTGCTGAGTGTGCAGAAGGAACTAAGGATGTAGTTGGTGCTGTAAGCTGTGGAGGCTAGAGCTGCCTGAGTTTCCTTAGTAATGGATGAAGCTTCTCTCAACTTTCTTCTCTGACAGGGGTAGGGTCAGGGCTACAGCCATGTGTAATAATCCAAGTTGTGCAGGCAAAGATCATCTGTAGTTGCTTGGAAAGACTGATGAAGTTTCATAACCTTTAATCCTCTGTCTAGGGCACAGATGGAGTTGCAGATGTTCCCAGTAATCTATGTCATGTGGGTCCAAAAAGATCACAGTTGCCACATAGACTGATGTAGCACCTACCCCTGTCCCTGCCAGGGGCATGGATGGATCATCTGGAGTGCCCAAACCTCTAATCCATGTGGGCCAAATGCACCTGCAGTTGCCCTGAGTTGCTGAGGGAGTACTGTCCCTTCTGATTTTGAGGGGTGGGAATAGAATCACTGACATCCAACTGATCAGTCCATTTAGGCCAAATGTGCCTGCCATTGCCTGGAAATACTGAAGAAACACAAGTCCCCTCCTAACCTATTGGGGAGTGGGGGTGGATTCACCCAACAGTTCAGTCCTTGTAGGTGTAAAGTACTTGCTGTGGCCTGGAGAGGCTGAGGAAACATCAGCACCTCCCATACCATTGAAGTGGTTGTATCCACAGACATCCAACAGTCCAGTCTATGCCGGCCCAAAGTGCCTGCCATTGCCCAGGAAGGCTGAGGAATCACAGATTCCCTCTTATCCTAGTTGAGGGTGGGGATGGAACTACAATTGTCCAAATATTCAGTCTGTATAGGCCAAAGGCACCTGCAGTTACTCAGAGAGGCTGGGGAACCAAAGTCCCTCTTTTTTCCTGTCAGGGGTGGGCTTGGAGCCACAGGTACACAGCAGTCAAGATAGTGTAGGCCAAAAGCAACTGCAGTTGTCCAGAAAGGCTGAGAAAATACCAGCCCCCTCCCAGCTTATGGGGAGCAAAGGTGGAGATGAAATCAAAGCTGCTAAACAGACCAGTTTGGGTTGGCCCAAAGTGCCTGCAGTTGCCAGAAGAGGCTGAGGAAACTCAGCTCCTATCTTATCCTATTGGGGTGTGGGATTGGAGCTCCAAGTGTCTGACTATGTAGCCTGTGCTGGCCAAAAACACCTAAAGTAACCTGGAGAGTCTGGGGCAGGCCCCCAGCTTCCTCACCAGAGTTGGGTTGGAGACTAGGCTAGGGCTGCAATCTGATCTTGTTGGAAAGAAGCTGGTCCATACCTTCACTGTGATTTTGAGGCAGACCTACTTCCCCTCATGCTTGGGGCAGAGTTCAAATGGTGGCTGTGGCTACCAGCCTTTTTCTGACCTGAACATGTTCAACCTTTAGCTATTCTTAGGATTATACTTTAGTCAGCCGGGTTTATTAATCAGTAGCTGAAGTTAGTGCCCAACCATTTATTACTCTCCAATTTTTGGGAAATGGGGCTTCCAATTCCAGCCACAGAATAGCTTCTGATGTGGCTTGTGCTGCCAGAGTAGGGAGAGCTCTGGCTTCCATAGTGTGACCTGTATGTAGTTTCCTGGAAAGCCTGATGCAAGTCCCCCCATACTCCCCCCTGTGGGAGGTGGGACTGGGGCTTTGGTTAGAGCCGTAATCTGATCTGGGTGCAAAGAATTCAGTCCCCACCAGCACTGTGATTTTCAACCAGCCCTGCTTCCTCTCATGCTGGGGTGCAGTTAAAATGGCTGCTACCATCCCCTTTCTGACTTGGACAGGTTCAAACTTTAGCTGTTCTTAGCATTATATTTTAGCCAGCTGAATTTACTAATCAGTAGCTGAAGTTGGTGCCCAACTGTCTCTTCCTCCCCCATTTTTGGAATATAGAGTTTCCAACTCCAACCACAGAATATTGCCCATGGTAACTTCTGCTGCCAGTGGAGTATGGGCACTGGCCTCTGCTGCGTGGAAGGCTCTACTCATGAATCTTATCTGCAGATGGGCAGTTTCCTCTTTCCATTCTTTCAAGGATGTTGCAGGATGCTCTTCTGGGCTCATTGGACCCCCAAATATGTGCTTTAGATAGTGCTGATGCTTGGAGCTCCTTACTTTGCCACCATCTTGCACCTTCCCCCAAGATATTGCAATATTGATTGGGATTGTGGTGACTGTAAATCACTTTTTATAGAAATAACATCTTAATAATATTTAGACTTCCAATCCATGAATACATAATGTATTTTCATTTATTTAGATTTTCTTTTATTTATTTTAGCAATATTTTGTTGTTTTCTGTGCATAAGTCCTTTAAAGCCTTGGTTAGATTTATTTCTAGATAATTCTTTCTTTGGAAATGTAATTTTATTCTTGGTTTCCTCCTTGTATTGATTATTACTAGTGTATAGAAACATTACTAATTTGGGGTTGTGCTTCTCTACCTCACCAATTTCCTGAAGTCATTTATTAGCTCTAAGGACTTTTATGTGGCTTTTTCAGGATTTCCTTTCCATAGTATCTTGTCATCTGCAAGTCCCACTTGATTTGGGTGAATAACTCACTTTATGTGCTGTTGGATGTAGTTTCCTCATATTTTTGTTGAGGATTTTTGTCACTATGTTCATAAAGCTATTGCTCTAAATATTTTCTTGTAGTATGGCTATCTGGCTTTGTTATGAGTGCAATGTTGGCCTCAAAGAATAAGTTAGGTAGAGTTCATACTTCTACAAATTTATTAGAAGAATTTGATAAGGATTGGTTTTAATTCTTCATGGAATGGTTGATAAAATTCTCCTGTGATGACTTGTGGTCTGGATTTTTTGTTGTTCTGGGGAGATTTTTATTCCTGATTCTGTCTCTTCACTATTTATTGTTTTACAGAGATCTAATTCTTGATACAGGTGAAAGTAATTTTTGTTTTCCTAGGAATTTTCCATTTCATGCAGTTTATTAAACCTGATGGTATACATTTTTTCATAATATCCTCTAATAATCCTTTTTATTTCAGTGAGAATGATGGTGACTTCCTCCTTTTTAATTCTGATGTTAGTTATTTGTGCCTTCTCTATTTTTTTTTCTTCGTCAGTCAGCTAAATTTTGTCACTAATATTTGATCTTTTCAAAGAATCAACTTTTGGCTATGTTGATTTTTTCTATTTTTCTATTCTATGTCATTTATCTCTGCTCTAATGTTTGTTATTTTCTTCCCTCTGCTTTCTTTATATTTCTTTTGCAGTTTATTTTCTTGGTCCTTCTGTTTTGAGCTTAGGGGTCTGAAATGAGATGTTTCTTTTTAGATATAAACATTTAGAATTATAAATTTCTCTTATAGCACTGTCTTTGCTGCAACACATAAACATAGGCATGTTGTGTTTACATTTTCATTCACTTAAAGATATTTCCTAATTTCTCTTGTGATTTCTTCTTTGATCCATTGGTTATTTTATAGTACTTTTCTTTAATTTCCACTTATTTCTCTCCATTATTGATTTGTAGCTTCATTTAATTGTGGTCAAGGAAGATACATTGCATGATTTTATGATTTTTATTTTATTTTATGGGGACTTGTTTTGTGATGTAACATATGCTCTATCCTGGAAAATTACCCATGATCAGTGGAGATGAATTTGTCTTCTGTTGTGATGAAGTGTTCTACACATCTAGCTGGTTTAGAGTATTACTCAAGTATTCTATTTTCTTATTATTTTTCCTTATAGGTGTTCTATCCATTATTGAAAGTGATATATTTATGTCTCCATCTATTTCTCCAATGAATCTATCCATATTTTGTTCATATATTTTGAAACTCTGCTACTAGATGCAAAAAATATTTGTAATTATGTCTTCTTGTTTAAATGATCCCTTTAACAGTATATAATGAACCGTTTTTTTAATTTAATATAATTTTATCTGATATTAATGTGGCTGCCCCCAGTTCTCATTTGATTACTACTTGCAGTGTATATATTTTTATTTTTCCTTTCACTTTCAAACTTTTATGTCTTTGAATTTAAGATGAGAATCATAAGCCACATATAGTTGGTTTGTGCTTTTTTATCTATTTTGCCAATCTCAGCATTTTGATTGGAAGGTTTAATTCATTTATTTACATTCAAAGTAACTACTGATAATGTAGGAATTTCTTCTTCCATTTTGTTTTTTAGACTTCATAAGTCATAACTTTTGAACTTCAAATTTTCCATTAATACTTAATTTCATATTTATTTGACCTTTTGTATCATACTGAGTCATTTCTCATTTCTTTATGGATATATTTTTCATATATTTTCTTTGTGTTTACTATGGAATTGAAATGTAACAACGAAATATATATAAAAGTCTTTTTTATTTAATACCTAATTAACTTCAGCAGCATAAACATACATTATTCTTAAACATCACTGTCTCTCCACTTTATTTTATACTTGTTACTTATTATATATTTGTACCTTTTTATGTCCAAAACCAAAAATGTATCAAATTTTATAAGCAGTAAGAAGTGGAGTTACTTGGCTGCAAAATATATAGAATAATAATTGTATTTATAATTACCCAAATATTTACCATAGACCTTTATTTATTTAAGTCACTTTGAGCCACTGTCTAGTATCCTTTCCTTTCAGTTTGAAGAACTCTCTTTTGTATAGCTTGCAGGCTATGTCTACTGTTAATGATCTCCCTCAGCCTCTGTTTTTCTGGTAATGTTTTAATCTTTCCTTAATTTTTAAAAAGAAACGTCTTACCAGATATAAAATTCTTGGCTGACAATCATTTTCTCTCAGCACACTAAATTGTTTTCTATCAACATTTTGAAGCTGTAATGTACGGCCTCCTTGCTTCCATGGTTTCTGATGAGAACTTGGATCTTACTCTACTTTGGACTTTCTTTTATGTAACATATTACTCTTGCAGCTTCCAGTAATCACTTCTTGTCCTTTGCATCTGACAGTCTGACCACCATATGTCTCTTCATGATTATCTTTAGTGTTTGATGGGCTTCTTGGATGTGCATAGTCACATCTTTTACCAAGTTTGAGAAGTTAACTGTCATTTCTTTGAATATTCCTTCTGCCCTTACCACTTTCTGCTGCCTCTAGGACTCCATTAATGCTTATATTGTTATGCTTGATGATGGCTCACAGGCCTCTTAGGATATTTTAGATTTCTATCTATTTCTTTTATCTTTTTGTTCTTCAGTGTTGTCTTTAAATTCACTATTTCTTCTGTCAGCTCCAATCTGCTATTGAATTTCTCCTGGGAATTTTTCAGTTCAAATATTGTAGTCTTCAGCTCCAATTTTTCTGTTTCATTCATTTAAAAATGGATCCCAAGTCAGTCTTTCCCAGCCAGAACAAGGCCAAGGATTCCTAAAGAGAGCATCGTAGGGCTCCAAATTGCCCTGGGGAAGGGGTAAGTTAGAGGCCAAGAAGGATTTCACAATTTTCTAATATGGCTCCCTGAAGCTGTATTTTCTTGTTTTATCTCTTTTCCAATAAATGCAGCCCTTTTTCTGTATGCGATAGAACTGAAGAAGTGTACACTCTTCAAGTTTCCTCTGCTGCTTTTGCTGGGGTAAGTTGGGAATGTAACTTCTTTCAGAGACATTCCCCTAGTGATTGGAAGTAGCTAATTTAAAGAAGTGATAAGTGATCTGACTCTACACCCACAATTCTTGGAGAACTAGGTCTGCATATCCCACTCTAGCACCAGAAAGCTGCAACAGGAGCTGGAGTTGATTACTTCATTGCTGCATGCCATGTTTTAGGGGAAAGAGTGACCACAGCCACTGCACAGAAAGTGTTATATGATGGTATTTACTGCAATAAACCAGCTCTTTCTCTCACCTTGCCTGGATGCTGTACAGTGTTCTCCTAAACAATGGAGTTTCAAAGTAATTTTCCAGGCATTTCCTGCCTGTTTAAGAGTTACTTTGGTGGAGGCACTGATACCTGGAGCATCCTACTCCACCCCCCTCCCACAATATTCTGAAGAAAAGCTTACTTACATTTTAATTATCTGCTAAATATATGTATGTTAAAGTATTAGTAACCATTAAAATGGTTTATATTATTTTTCATTTGTATAGAACATGGTAATTTAGAAATCATTTTCAATTATTAAATGCAGATTGAGCTGCACAAGTCCAAAAGTTAAGCAGATGATGACATATACCTTGTATTGATGAGAAAAATATATTTGAGAGAGAGTGTAATGCAAGAGCACATTCAAAATGAGCACAAAAAGAGAAGCATAGGCCCTATATTCTAGACTACTTTTTAAAAATATTAACTTTTTCATTTTCATTGTACCTATTTGCCTGCACATATGTCCCTTCTCATAATAAATATGTGCTAATATTCTTTCCAATTGCAAAAATTGGGAAAGTGAAGAAAATAGTGCAACATATTCGCATATAATCTGCCCATCTAGAATATACACAGTAAGCATATTCTGTTTTCTTATAACATTTTGTGCATATATTTTATATATTAGTGTTCCTATACAATACATGAGTTAGTTTTCTCAACATAGCAAAGAAAAAGGAATTATTTTCCTAGAAGTGGTAAAAAGTACAGATATGTGTAATAATATGAAGATGAAAGGTAAAATCAATCATAAATCCGATGCTTATAGGCAATGTTGAATACAATTTGGTTTATTTTTCATGGTCTTCTTAATCATGTAATCTGTGGATAGAGATAGTTTTACCTCTTCCCAGTCATTTTAAATGTCTTTTATTGCCTAATGGCCTTGGCTAAATTGTCTAGTGCCACATTTAATACAAATGTTGATAAGACTTCCTTGTCTTGCTTCTAATCATAGGTGATAATTTATATATTTCATAAATAAATATAAGGGATAGCTGTGCTAATTTCATAAATGACCTTTATCAAGTTAAGGAAGTTTCCATCTGTTCATAATTTGCTGAGTATTTTCATCATGAGGTGGTGCATTTTGCAAAATGCTTCTTTTGTATTGATTGAGATGACCATGTTTTCCCCCTCATTTTAAAAATGTGCTGTGTTATCTTGATGGATTCTCATATGTTGAAACTCCCTTGGATTCGTGAAGTAAATCTCAAATGATAATGATGTATAATCATTTTAATATGCCACTCAATTCACTTTGCTAGTATTTGCTCCATCCATCACACCTTATAAAATTTTCCAAAATGAATTTTAGACTAAAATTTAAAACCAAAATCTTAAAACTTCTAAAAGTATACATAGGGAAAGGTGAACTTGGTTTATTCCAGAGTTTAGCAAATTAGAGCTCATGAGCCATAACTAGTTTATAGCCTGTTGTATGTACTAAAGTTATATCAGAGCACAACTATGTATTGCCTATTTGTGTGTGTGTGTGTGGTCTACAAAGAGAGAATTAAATATTTACAACAGAGACTTACTATCTGGCCCTTTGATTAAAATACTTTCCAATCTTGGGTACAGTAAGTATTTCTGATATATTACATGAAAAGTACAACTTAAAATTTGATAAATTTGACTTTTAAAAGATTTTTAAAATCTGATGTATAGAAGACACAGTTAAGAGAATAAAAATAAAGTCACTCACTAGGAGAAAATATTTGCAGAATATATATGTGATAAAAGACTTTTGGTGGAATTCAAATACTTCTTCAAACACAATAATAAGAAAATATGTACCCAATTAAAAACTGGGCAAAATATTTGAACAGAAATTTCACTATAGAATATGTATAGATAGCAATAGAAGACATTAAAAGATATTCAACATGAATAATTTTTAGATAATTTCCTGTTAAAACCAAATAGAAATATCACTGCACAACTATTAGAATGTTTTAAATAAAGACAATCCATAAAAACTAATTATCATTAACTTTTGGTCAGAATTGGAAATGATAAAAGTACTTTGAAAAACCTCATTGGTTTATTAAATCAAACATGCATTTACCATAAAACTCTGCCCTTCCGTTACTAAGCTTTATCCAACAGAAATTAAAAGCATATGTCCTCATGTTGACTTGCACCTGAAAGTTCATAGAAGCTTTATTTATAATTGTCTAAATCTTTTAGCAAATCAAGCATACATCATTGGATGAAGGAATAACCATATTGAGGTATATTCTTCAGTAGAATACTAAGTAGAGTTTAAAACAAGACAAATTAATTTTCTTACGTTCCACAGGTCAGATGTATGGTGTAGGTCTCCCTACATCATGAAGATATCAACAGTGAAATATTTCTTTCTGGAAGCTCCTGGAGAGACTCTGTTCCCTTTTCCAAATTTTATACCATGCTTGCATTATTTGCTTCATGTTTGTATTTATAGCTTCACCTTCAAAGATGGCATCCATCTTCAAAGTGAGCTTCCATTTTCAAGGCCAGCCATGGATCAGTAAGTCTTTTGGATATTATTTCACATTGACAGGCAACTTTCTGCCTCCTTTCTGAAATATTAAGGACCCAATGATTACATTCAGATCACCCACATAATCCAGGACAATCCCTCTATTTTAGAGTCACATTATTACCAACATTAATTACATTTGCAAGTTTAAATTCCCTTTACCTTGAAAGAAAACACAATCCCAGATTCTGGGTCTGAGAATGTAGACATTTTTCTACCTGTGAAAAAATTCTAAAAAAAAATTCTTCAAGCAGAAATAAAATTATTCCCTAAAGAGATGTAGTCATAGACAAAGGAATGGAAATCAATTGCAATATCAACAAGAATTAGCCAAAGTAGGTTTGTTTGATATATAAATGGATAGTGACTGAAATAGAGTATAATAAACAAAATTGCAAACACTTTTGAAATTTAAAAACATTTGTATAGTAGTTTGAGACTGGATATGTCCCAGAAAAAGAAATTAATAAAGTTGACCCATTCCTGAGGGTGAAAATGTATTGTGAGTGTGACATTTTGATTAGGTTACTTCAGTTAAGGTGTAGCCTAGGGTAGGTCTTAATCCTTCTACTGGGGTCATTTATAAATGGGAAGAAAATGGAGAGAGAGATGGAGAGAAAGCTACTGAAGCAGAGAAAAAGCCAGTGAATCAGAGAGAGAGCCATGGAAGTCAGAAGCTGAAATCAGTAAAATCCAGAAAAGAAGTAAAGGACTAGCAGATGCTGCCTTGTGTTTTACCATGTGACAGAACAGTCCAGGATCACTGGCAGCTGCTCTTTGGGAAGAAAGCAT
Source organism: Tolypeutes matacus (assembly GCA_026826555.1). Classification (NCBI taxonomy): domain Eukaryota; kingdom Metazoa; phylum Chordata; class Mammalia; order Cingulata; family Chlamyphoridae; genus Tolypeutes; species Tolypeutes matacus. The sequence goes on from JAKSZT010054460.1 coordinate 82,227, forward strand.
CACAGTATGATGCCTTGATTTGGGTATTTTTCTCAGCCTTATAACTGTAAGCTCATAAGTTAATAAATTCCCATTGTAAAAGCTAACCCATTTCTGGTATTTTACTTCCAGCAGTCTACTAGAAAAAAAAAACATATAGAATTCAAATCATGGTTACAGTGATTCAAAAATTAGATATGGGATATAAAGAGTTAAAGTAAGGCTAAGATTCTAAGATATTGAAGTGAAAATTAATAAACTAATATTATAATAATATAAGAATAACTATTTTTCCTTGGATATTAACAACTGTCAATATAAAATATTTAACTAATACATGAAAATGAAGTAAAGATGTTTGATTTGTTTTAAAGTATTTGATAAATTTTAAAAGGGAAAATTTTTTTTAATGGTCAAGTAGAAACCACAGCATAAGAAATAAATTCCAATATATCAGTGACTATATTAAATGTTTGTGGGCTAAATCATCCATTTAAAATTCCACTCCATGAAGATAGAGTGGTTATAGTTTCCCTATTTTTCCCAATAAGTACAACTAAAATAGTAGGTTTTATATATAGAAACCATGGAAAAATTCATTGAAACGTGGAGAAAAGAAGACAGATAAATTAGAGTTCTTAGAATCCAAGTAATGGCATGGTATCGAGTTCCCTGGAATTTCTTTTTGCATCTTGTAATCTATCATTGGAGCTCAATATGATAGCCTGAGAGACCAAAAATAAACTCCAAAAATCCTTCTCATTCTCTAGCCAAAAACCAGGAAAGGGTCAGCATAGAAAGATAACCAGACAAACCTTAAGGCAAGAATCCCTCTCCTTTAGTCAATTCTCACCAAAAAACCCTCAACTTCTGCCTACCCTCTCCACACACACCTATGTCATCAAAGACTGAGAAAGACCCAATTGAGAGCCCAGACTTCCACCTCTGGCAAGCTATAAAATAGTACCGCATGTGAAGCATCTTGCTGTACTGATTTTGTGATAATCAGGGTAGGCTAAACATTCGTTATATTAGAAACCATGCATGTGTCCCCAGGCCTAGTTTTTCTCCCTAGTCTGGTTTTTAGAATTCTGGTCATAAACTAAACCTGATTTATTATATGTCCATCCTGTATGGAAAATGACTATAATTCTAGTTATCTTTGGTCAATCTCAAGAGATTTAGCAGGGCGACAGATGTGGCTCAAAGGGTTGGGCATCTATCTCCCATATGGAGAGACCTGGGTTTAATCTCCGGGACCTCCCAGTAAAAAGAAAAAGAAAAGAAAAATATAGAAGGTGTGTGGGCACACCGTCAGGCCCTGCAAGTGGGTGAGCCCACCAGACCCCATGCATAGGTGTGCTGCCAGGCCCCATGAGCAACTGCACCACCAGGCTCTGTGTGAAGGTGTGCCACCAGGCCCCACAAGTAGATGTGCCATCAGACCCTGGGCACAGGTATGCAGCCAGGCACAGTGAGTGGGTGAGTCCCCAGGCCCGGTGTGTGGGTGTGCTGCCAGGCCCTGCGAGCAGGTGAGTTCCCTAGGCCCCATGCACAGGTTCAGCACCAGGACTCACAAGTAGATTTGCTGCCAGACCCCATGAGTGGGTGAGACCCCCAGGCCCTGTGCATGGGTGCACCATCAGGCTCCACGAGCCAAGCAGCTAGATGATGACATAACAGGAGAGTGACACAAGGGAAAGCAAAGACAAGACATGTCAAAAAAACAGGAACTAAGGTGGCACTGGTGGTAGGATGCCTCTCTTCCACCTCAGAGGTTCCCAGATTGAATCCCAGTGAAGACAGGAGGAGAAGGATGAGAAGAGAGGGCAGGAAACAGACACAGAGAATTGCCCAGTGAATGGACACAAAAACAGGGGGAGGGGTAAAAATGGATAAAAGTATACAGATAAATAAATCCTTAAAAAACAATTATAGGGGAGTGAGATACAGACTATAGTTAGTAGTAATACTTTGATGATGCTCTTTCATAATTTGTTCACAAATATTTCACAACAATGCAAATATTTGTGGTGGGGTGATGTATGGGAGCCCTGTATGATGTTATGCATGCTTGTTTTGTAATATCTCAATGTTTACTGAACACTTACAGTTTATGTATGAATGATAAACTTCAATAAATTGTTTTAAAAAAATAGTATCACAAACATCAAGCACAGTAGTGTCAGAGAAGTTCAAGTAGTATTCTGCAGAGTGGGAAAGAGCCCTACTTCTCATATCACCACTGGAGGCCAATGTGCAGCCTGGACCTCTTGTCCCCTTGGACAGTGAAGTGAGTCCAATCACATCCACACACTGCTGACGTTTTCTAAAATATATTAGAGTGTCAAGAAGTGGCTGTCTCTAAGTCCCAACTGTGTGCAGCAGCAAGGAGGTTAACTCCTCATGGCTGTAAATAGAGACTTAGTGTGCAACCTGGACTTCTACAATCACCTGGCAGTAATAGGATGGTAATATCTTCCTCTGCCAGAAAAGGATTATCAGAAACCATTTAAGTCAGGTTTAAGTAAGATCTGGAGACTCATAACAAAATATTGAAAACATCAAGGTTTCTATTTAAAAAAATTCATTATACCAAGAATCAGGAGGAACTCAAAATGAAAAAGAAACAAAATCAATAAATATTAGGATAGAGATGACATAGATATAATTTGATAAAAGATTTTGAAGAAGCAATTATAAAAATATTACAATGAGAAATTATGAACAAACATAAAACAAATATATTTTTAAAGAAAAGTCTCAGGACAAAAATAGAAAATATATAAGCCTAGAAATAGAATATATATATATATATATATATGAACCATGTGAAAGTTTTAGAAGTGAAAAATACAGTACTCAAGATCAATAGACAGAGGAGGGGCCAAGATGGCATTAGTGTAGGAGGGCACTCACTGCAAGCTCCCAGAGCAAGGCGGATTGTGGACGGGGACCTGCCCGGGGGTCTGTGCTGTGCATACATGGAATGAGAAGCTTGGGACATTTATCTACGTGGATCAATGGCATGAAAGGAACGGTAGAGATTCATAAGTTTTAAGCCTGCTAGTGGTGGTTGGCACAGACTGCTGAGCCCTGTGGTTATGGGGAAAAAAAATAAAATGGCCGGTTGGAGCCACAAACAGGGCTCGGCAACTGGGAGACAGGGCCTAGTGGGAGGGGGGCACTTTCTGAGGGGAGGCTCTGGTAAAGGGGAGAGAGAGTTTTATTTTCTGGGGATTTGGCTGCCTGGAGCCCCTTGGAACTTGAGTGAACAGAACAGCCAGAACAAATCAGCATCTGGTGGAGGGGAGGGGTGATTCTGTTTGGGGAGGGAGTTGATTTACCTAGCTGCCCAGAGATAAGCCCTGGGCTGCCGCGGAGCCAGGAAGAAGGGGCATTATCCAAAAGAGGGAGGGTTCTGTTGGAGGACAGGGAAGGAAGGTTTTTTTTTTTTTGCCATCCATCTGGCTGCCTGGACCACCCCATAGCTTTGGGGAGCATATAAACCAACTTGAAGCAGCATCAAGCTGAGGGAAGAGGTGAATATGTTGAGTCAACCTGATTTACACAGAAACCCGGTGACACTGGGGCTCTGCTCCAGAAGGGGCGGAGTCGACCATCTTTAGCATTCTGCACTGACTAACATCAGAGCTACAGCTACCCTGGGGAGTACAGGAAGTGGGATGTGCTTGATTAATTTCCACAGGGTCCCCTCCATAAGGGGGTTGGTCTAGTGGAGGAATTATTTTGGGTCCTGTATTTCACCAAAAAAAAAAAAAAAAAAAAAAAGTGAGAAGGTCACTTCAATAAATGAAAAATAATTTTTTTTAAATTTAGTTTAATAGCTAAAAGCTGTTTCAGGACCTACATATAGAACCCTGTGGGGAAGTTGATTGATAAACACAAGCAGGCAGAGAGGATCCACATGGACCCTAAGGGAATCATTGACCCTCCTTAGCTCTGTTTGACTGCTTGCCTGTGTGGTTCTTTGGTTTTTCTCTGTTTATTTCTTGTCTCTTGCTTTTCTTTCCTCTTTCCAACCCCCTTTCTTTTTTCTTTCATTCTTTAAAATTAGGGGCTACTTTCTTGTCACTTCTTTGCTGTGCTTCTTAAGTAATTTCCCACTCTGTCTATATTGATTTTCTATTCCAAATTATACCTTATACTTCCTTCATCTTTCTGCCTTCTGATTTCTGTTGTGGCTCTTAGATACAACATTTTTTCATATGCCCAAAACTTAAGGGTGTCAATTTCTATTCCATCTATTTTGTTTTCTACTTTTTTTAAATTAGTATTAACTCTTTCTTATCAGCATTTTCTTCATTATTTCTTTCACTCATAATTCTAGCCTCCTAAATCACTATATATATATTCCTCCATTTGTTTTCCCAGTCTATTTTAGGAACCCCACTTTTTTTCCAATTACTCTACACTGCCTGCACGAGTTAAATATTCATCTCATTAAATCTCATTTGGCCCCTCTTCTAACTTTTATCAATATTACTATTATCCTTCTGCCTTCCTTACATCTTTTTATTCCTCTGGCCCTAATCTTTTGCCTTCAAGGGAAAATAGAAAGAAGCAAGGAAATAAAAAGGAAGAAAAAGTGCCAAAGAGAAAACTTAACTCACAGGCAGAACCACCAGCTAAATAAAACTCTAGAGCATAGAGAAAAATTAATCAATTGAACAAACCCATTAAGATAATAGGATGACCAGAGAGCAATAAAAAATACAAATGACTATGAGAAACAGAAAACATGGACCAGTCCAATGAACAAATTAAAAACCAGGAAGTGATGCAGAACATCGAACAACTAGTCAAAGCTATCCAAACAAATATCATGGACCAACATAAAGAAGTGAAGGAAGAGATTAAGGATATAAAGAAGACACTGGGAGAACATACTGAAGAAATTGCAAACATGCTTAAAAGGTAATGGATATGATGGTGAACAATGGCACAATCCAAGAAATCAAAAAGACGCAGGATTCACATAAGAGCAGATTTGAACAGGAAGAGGAAATAATTAGTGATATGGAAGACAATACAGCTGAAATCAAAGAGATAGTAGAACAGATAGACAAAAAGATAGAAAAAATCCAGCATGGCCTCAGGGAATTAACCGATAACACAAAACATAGAAACATATGCATTATGGGCATCCCACAAGGAGAAGAGAAGGGAAAGGGAACAGAAGGAGTGTTGAAGGAAATAATGGCTGAAAATTGCCCAACATATTGAGAGAGATGGATGTGCAGATCCAGGAAGCACAGTGCACCCCAAATAATATAAATCCCAACAGGCCAACTCCAAGACATATACTTGTCAAAATGTCCAATGCTCAAGACAATGAGAAAATACTCAAAGCAGCAAGAGAAAAGAGAACCATCACATACAAGGGAAGCACAATAAGATTAAGTGCTGATTTCTCAGCTGAAACCATGGAGGCAAGAAGAAAGTGGTATGACATAGTCAAAATACTAAAAGAAAAAACTTCCAGCCACGAATTCTCTATCCAGCAAAACTGCCATTCAAAAATGATGGAGAGTTCAAAATATTCACGGATAAAAAGAAATTAAGAGAGTATGTCTATAAGAAACTTGCACTTCAAGAAATACTAAAGGAATCTCTACAAGTTGAAAGGAAAAAACAAGGGAGAGAGAGTTGGAGCAGAGTTTAAAAACAACTGAAAAGACTAAAAGAGAAACAAAACAACATATATTAACCCAAAGAAAAAATGGCTGAAGTAAGAAATTCGTTACAAGTAATAACACTGAAAGTTAATGGAATAAATTCACCAATCAAGAGACACAGATTGGCAGAATGGATAAGGAAATATGATCCATCTATATGCTGTCTACAAGAAACCCACCTTCGCCCAGGGATTTGAGGAGGCTGAAAGTGAATGGCTGGTAAACCATTTTACAAGCTAACAATAGCCAAAAGAGGAAAGGAGTAGTTATTCTAATATCAGAAAAAGTAGACTTTAAATGCAAAACTATTGTAAGAGACAAAGATAGACACTACATATTAGTTAAAGGAATGATCTCTCAAGAAGAGAGATCATCAACATTTACGCATCTATTCGGGGTGCCTCAAAATATGTGCGGCAACCTCTAGAAAAACTAAGAGGAGAAATAAATGACTCTACAATTATAGCAGGGGACTTCAACACAACACTATCATCATTAGACAGAACATCTAGACAGAGAATCAAAAAGAAACTAAGGCACTCAACAATACATTAGAAGACCTGGGCTTAATAGACATATACAGAACACTACGCCCAAATACAGTGGGATTTACATTCTTCTCGAGTACACATAGAACACACTCCACAATAGACCACATGCTAGGCCACAGAACATCTCTCAATGAATTCAGAAAGATTGAGATTATACAAAGTAATTTCTCTGACCACAACAGAAAGAAGTTGGAAATCACTAAGGGCCAGAGAAAGAGGTTAGGCACAAGGATATGGAAGTTAAACAACACATTCTTAGACAAACAGTGGGTCAAAGAGGTAATCTCAAAAGAAATCAGTAACTACCTTGAAACTAATGAAAATGACAACACAACATATCAAAACCTATGGGATGCAGACAAAGCAGTCTTGAAAGGGAAGTTCATAGCCATATATTCATGTATTAAAAAAGATGAAAGAGCTAAAATTGAAGACCTAACTGCACACTTGGAGAAATTGGAAAAACAAAAACAAACTAAACCTAAAGTAAGAAGAAAAAAGAAATAACATAGCTTAGCGCAGAACTAAATGAAATAGAGAATAAGAAAGCACTGGAAACAATGAACAAAACCAAAAGCTGGCTCTTCAAGAATATCAATAAAATTGATAAAACCCTTAGCCAGACTAACAAAGAAAAAGTGAGAACAGATGCAAATACATAAAATAAGGAATGAGCAAGGTGATATCACTACTGACCCCACAGAAATAAAGAGTATCATAAGAGGATACTTTGAAAAATTATATGCCAAAAAGAATGATAATTTAGAGGAAATGGACATGTTTCTAGAAACCCACAAACAACCAAAATTGATGAAAGAAGAAATAAATGAACTCAACAGTCCAATTACAAGTAAAGAGATAGCCTCAGTCATCAAAAACCTCCCAACTAAGAAAAGCCCGGGACCAGATGTTTTCACCGATGAATTCTACCAAACATTCAAGAAAGATCTAATAAAATTCTACTTAAGCTCTTCCAAAAAAATAGAAATAGAAGGAATAATGCCTAACACATTCTATGATGCCAACATTACCTTAATACCAAAACCAAATAAAGATACCACAAGAAAGGAAAATTACAGACTAATTTCTCTAATGAACCTAGATGCTAAAATCCTCAAAAAAAATACTTCCTAATCACATTCAACAATATGTAAAAAGGATTATACACCATGACCAAGTCGGTTTCATTCCAGGTATGCAAGGATGTTTCAATATAAGAAAATCAATCAATGTAATACACCACATAAACAGATTGAAAGAAAAAAAATCCCATGATCATCTCTATAGATGCAGAAAAAGCATTCGACAAAATACAGCACTCTTTCCTCATAAAAACACTACAAAAGATAGGAATAGATGGAAACTTTCTGAAAATGATAAAGGGTATATGTGAAAAAAACAAAGCTAACATCATTTTCAATGGTGAAATCCTAAAAGCCTTCCCTCTGAGATCAGGAACTAGACAAGGATGCCCAATAACACCACACCTATTTAACATTGTCTTAGGAGTACTTGTGCCAGCACTGAGACAAGAAAAGGACATAAAAGGCACCCAGATTGGAAAATAAGTAATAAAAATTTCATTGTTTGTAGATGACATGATCCTATACATAGAAAGCCCTGAGAAATCTACAAGGCTTCTAGAAGTTATAAAGGAGTTCAGTAATGTTGCAGGGTATAAGATCAATGCTCAAAAATCAAGGGCATTTCTATACACCAAGAACGAGCAAACAGAGGAGGAAATCAGGGGGAAAAAACCATTTACAACAGTAACTAAAAGAACCAAATACCTAGGAATAAATTTAACTAAAGATGTAAAGGACTAATATACAGAAAACTACACAACACTGTTAAAGGAAATAAAAGAATACTTAAATAAATGTAAAAATATCCCCTGTTCATGGATAGCAAGAGTAAACATCATCAAGATGTCTATCCTACCCAAACTTATCTACAGATTTAATGCAATCCCAATAAAAGTAAACACTGTATTTTTTAAGGAACTGGAAAAACTAATGACAAAATATACTTGGAGAGCCAAGAGACCCGAATTGCCAAAGACAAATTGAAAAAGAAAAATGAAGTTGGAGGTATCACATTACCTGACTTTAAAACATACTACAAAGCTACAGTGATCAAAACTGTGTGGTATTGGCACAAGGATAGACCTACTGACCAATGGAACTGAATTGAGAGTTCTGATATAGATCCTCGCATATACAGTTTTCTGATATTTGACAAGGCCCCAAAACTCACTCAGTTGGGAGAGAATTGTCTCTTTAAAAATTGGTGCTTAGAGAACTGGATATCCATATCCAAAAAAATGAGAGAAGAATACCATCTCACACCTTATACAAAAATCAAATCAAGATCGAACAAAGATCTAAATATAAGAGCCAAAACCATAAAGACTTTTGAAGATAATGTAGGGAAGCATCTGCAGGACCTTATAATGGGAAATGTTTTCATGAACTTCACATCCAAAGCACGAGCAGCAAGAGAAATATAGATAAATGGGATGTCCTCGAAATTAAAACTTCTGCACCTCAAAGGATGTTATTAAGAAAATAAAAAGGCAACCTACCCAATGGGAGAAATTATTTGGCAAACATATATCTGATAGGAACCTAATAACCTGTATTTATAAAGAAATCCAACACCATTAAAATAAAAGGACCAACAACCCATTTAAAAAATGGGCAAGTGTCCTGAAAAGACACTTCTCCAAGGAAGAAAAACAAATGGCTAAAAAGCACATGAAAAAATGCTCAACATCGCTTGCTATCAGGGAAATGGAAACTAATTCTACAATGAGATACCATCTTACACCCATCAGAATGGCAGCTATTAAGAAAACGAGACACTAAATGTTGGAGAGGATGTGGAGGAATACGAACCCTCATCCACTGCTGGTGGGACTGCGGTATGGTCCAGACACTGTGGAGGACAGTTTGGTGGTTCCTCAGAAAACTAACAATAGATCTTCCATATGATCCAGCAATTCCACTGCTGTGTATATACCCAGAAGAACTGAAAGCAAAGACACAAACAGATATATGCACACCAATGTTCATAGCAGCATTGTTCACCATTGCCAAAAGTTGGAATCAGCCCCGGTGCCCATCAACAGATGAATGGATAAGCAAAATGTGGTACGTACATACAATGGAATATTACAAAGTTGTAAGAAGGAATAAAGTGCTAACACATGGAATAACGTGGATGAATCTTGAAGACCTTATTTTGAGTGAAGCAAGCCAGGCACTGAAGGATGAACAGTATATGACCTCACTGATTTGAACTGAGTAAAGTGAGCAGTCTCTGAGAACCATTGTCTGAAAGATACATTAACAAGGGAGAGAAAGAGAAGAGCAGGCTTTGAGCCATTACCCATATGGACATAATCTATGGTAAAGGGATAGAGTATAGTTGCATATTGAAGGATAGGACAGATGGGTAGTGATATTACTGGGTTTGGTGTTGCAGCATTGACAGGTGGGTAGATTAGAAAGGGCAGGTTGAAATACCCAGGGCATGTAACTATGAATCTTGACATTCCATGAGTCAAGACAGGGGAGAATCATATGCCCCAGAGCGGTGGGGAGGAAGGAACAGTTAAAATCTAATGGGTTATTTAGTGGTCATGGGAAAGGTTTTTCATTACCTTACAGTAATGGACACAGGACATGGTAAATATCATCAAAACTTATTTAACTGTATCATCTAAATTATAAACTATACTGTAAATCATTGACAATGTTTAGTTGCTATATTTTGCCATCTGTATAACAGTTATAACAATGCTAACATCCAAAAAAATAGGGGGGGGGTTAATATGGGGTGGGGAAGAAGGGGGTGGTTTGGTATCCGGGAGTCTCTGGTATTACGAGTGTGGCTTTGTTGTGACCTAAATCTTCTTTGAAAATTAAATGAAAATTTGGGAGACACTGGGGATTGAGAGGGGGAAGGTGTCCTGGCACATTGGACATCCAATAACACAGTAATAAAAGGAAAAAAAGAATAATTTTTTTTAAAAAAGGCATTTCTTTTGTTTGTTTGTTTTTTTTCATTTTTTTGAATGTCATAATCCACTAGTTATATTTCATTTTGTTTTGTTTTTTTTGTTTGATTGTTTTTTGTTTTGTTTTGTTTTCCTGAGTTTCCTTATGTTTGTCTTTTGCATGTAAGCTTATCATTGTTGTTTCTTTTTCCTATTCAGTGTATTTGATTTTTATATGTGCTACATGTTCATGGAAGATTTAGATCACAGAAGGGTTACAATGGGTACTGCAGAGGATTATTGGTGGGGGCTGTCTGGGAGGGGGGATTCATGGGAGTAAGTTCATTTGAATATACATGAAAGATATACAAAATTGTTCAAAGGATGAAAGGATGGGGCATGGTCACAGTGGGTGGACAATCACTCAATAAATGAGGGAATCTGAATTCCTAGGCTGGAGAGCTCTGCAACATTCTCTGTGGGAGCAACAACTGTCTTTCCAGTGCAGGGACAGTGTCTATCAAAAGAGGATGGCTCACTGATGAGTTCTTGTTATTGTTGACTACCCTTATGAGTCTTTGCTCTTGTAACTGAAACTGAGCTTACTGTTACAGGGTTCCTAAGGGTTGCCACCTGACAGCCTCCTTGTTGCTCAAATGTGGCCTCTCTCTAAGCCAAACTCAGCATATGAATGCATTACCTTCCCCCCAATGTGGGACATAACTCCCGGGGATGAGCCTCCCTGGCAACGAGGGATTAATACCAAGTGCCAACTGGCAACACAACTGGAAAAAGACCTTGAATAAAAGGGGGAAAAGGTAAAAACAAATGAGTTCAAGTGGCTAAGAGACTTCAAAGAGAATCAGGAGGTCATCCCATAGGTAATGCTTATGCACACCTCATAGAACCAAAGTGCATATTCCCCCACACAGAGGGGCTCCTGAGGGCTCTGGAGACACCCAGGTCCTAAATAAGGGGGATAGACCCAGAGACTGATGCCTTATCAGCGGGCTCTATTTTGGACTCTGTGCTCCTGAGAGTGACAGAATTGGACTCAAATAATCCTCCCTGCACATGGTTCATCAGTCCCTTCTATTCAAACCTATATGTGATGCAGAAGTTTTTAGGTAGACTTCCAGAGACTGGAATCTCTGGCCTACCTATGTGCAAGGTGTATGTGGAATCTCGGTGGTGCTGCAACTCCTACCCTACAGCTCAATGGACTCATCCAAGTCACCTGGTGAGGAGACAACAATGGGCAACAGCCATCCCAGGGAATGGAGAGGGCCTGCATCTGCAAGCAGGATCACCCCACCCACCATATCCATGGGATATAAGCCCTCTCTCACTTGGAGGTGGAATGGACATCACCATCCCAGTCCCCTCAGGATTAGGGGAAGCACTATGGACTAAAGTGAACTTAATGGTATTCTGTTGTACACATATGGTGATTCTAGCAATGTAAGAAATTATAACAGTGAGGTGGAGCCAATGGTCACTGGACAGTTTTGGGGCAGGAAGGGGATGTGCAGTTGAAATACAGGGGCTTTTTTGGGACTTGGGGGTTGTCCTGAGTGCCGTTGTGGCAACGGATGTAGGCCATTTTAAATCAGCACACACCATTCAGAACTGTGTGGGAGAGAGTGTGGTTTACGCTGTGAACTGTGCTCTATGTCAAGTCCCAGGATGTGAAGGTTCATTGAGGGTGATGGGCCACAGTTGTGGGAGAAGTTTGTGTGGGATGTTGTGGGAGGTGTGGAAGGTGGGGAACATGGGAATCCCTGTAGTTTCCATGTAAGATTTAGGCAATCTAAGCACCTTAAAAAAAAAAAAAAAAATATATAAATGTATTTATTTATTTAAAAATATATATATATATATATATATATATATATATATAAAGCCTATATTAAATTAATAAATTCAAGGGATAGAACAACAAAAATTGTTTGTTGAGAATTGGAGCTGATGCTTAATGTATGTAGAATTTTTAGTAGGGTTTATTGTAAATGTGTGGAAATATAGAGTTGATGGTAATACATTGTAGTGAGTATAACTAACACTGCTGATTTATAAATGTCATTGTGTGTGAAAGGGGTAGTCTGTGGATTTAATACTTCAGTTGAAAGGAAGCTAGAGAATAATCTAGGGACTTTACAACAGAAAGATTTTGGTGGTGGATGAAAATTGTCATTAATAGTATAAGAACATTCTTCATTTACAAAGTATTAAGAATATGGTGATACACCTGAAAATTACAACAAATGTAAATTATGGATGTTAGTTAACTTATGGATGATAGTTGTAATATTTTTGAAACAAAGGCAAATAAATGATATTAATTCTAAGGGACAAGAATAAGGGGTAAAGGGGGCATGGGATTTTTCTTTATGGAGTTATGAAAGCATTCTAAAATTGACTGAGATAATGACAGCAAAAATGAAAGGTACTGAGTGTACACTTTGAAGGATTTACAAAGCATGGGACTGTATAACACAATGAATCCTGTAGTGGAAGGCAGACTGTGCTTAACTGAACAAATATGAGAATGTTCTTCATGAACTATATCATATATATAATACTGATACAAGATGTTAAAAACTGGGTGTGATGCAAATATTCTCACTGTCCTGATTTTGTGATAATCAGAGTAGGCTAAACATTCACTATATTAGAAACCATGCATGTGTCCCCAGACCTTGTTTTTCTCCCTAGTCTGGTTTTTAGAATTCTGGTCATAAACTGAACCTGATTTATTATATGGCCATCCTGTATGGGAAATGACTGTAACTCTAGTTATCTTTGGTCAACCTTAAGAGATATAACAGGGGGGTGGATGTGGCTCAAATGTTTGGGCATCCATCTCCCATATGGAGGGAACTGGGTTTGATCCCTAGGACATCCAAGGGAAAAAAAAAAAATTATAGCAGGTGCATGTGCCACCAGGCCCCATGTGCAGGTGTGTCATCAGTCCCCACAAGTGGGTGAGCCCCTAAGTCCCCACATGTTCATGCACCACCAGGCCCTGTGCATGGGTGCATCACCAGACCCTGAGCATGGGTTTGCCACCAGGCTCTGCAGGCAGTTGAGCCCCCCAGGCCCCATATATTGGTGCACTGCCAGGCCAAGTGAGTGGGTACACCACCAGGATCCATGAGTGGGTGCACCCCCAGGCCCCACAAGTGGGTGCACCCTCAGGCCCTGTGTATGGGTGTGCCACCAGGCCCCATGAGTGGGTGAGCTCCCCAGGCCCCAAGCATGGGTGCACCCTACAGGCCCCATGAGTGTGTGCATGTCAGACCCCATGAGTGGGTGCACCACCAATTCCTGCAAATGGGTTAGTCCCCCAGACCCTGCACATGGGTGTGCCATCAGGCCTCATGAGTGGATGCACCATCAGACCCTGTGAGCCTTGCAGCAAGATAATGGTGTAAAAGGAGAGTGACACAAGGGAGAACCAAAACAAGACACACCAAAAAAACAGGAACTAAGGTGGCACGGACAGTAGGATGCCTCTCTCCCACATTAGAGGTTCCAGGGATCGAATCCCAGTAAAAACAGCAGGAGAAGGATGAGAAGAGAGGGCATAAAATGGACACAGAGAGTTGTCCAGTGAATGGACACAAAAAACAGCTGAAAATGAGGGGATAAAATGAATAAAAGTAAATAAACAACTAAATAAATCCTTTAAAAAATAGGGAATTAATATATGGAGTATAGTTAGTAGTAATACTTTGACAGTGCTTTTTCATGGTTTGTTAACAAATGTTTCATAACAATGCAAACTATTTGTGGTAGGGTGATGTGTGGAAGCACTGTATGATGAATATTTGTTTTGTAAGTTCGCAGTGTTCACTGAACAGCTATTGTTTATGTATGTGTTCATGTATGAATGCTACACTTCAGTAAATTGTTTTAAAAAATGGGTGGGTTGGTGAAAATACACCAAATATAAAATAGTGATCATAGTTATTAGTAATATTTTGATAATACTCTTTCAGAGTTTTTAACAATTGTTTCACAACAATGTGAGGTGTTTGTGGTGGGGTAATATATGGGGGTCCTGTATGATGATATGCATGCTTGTTTTGTAAATTCCCACCTTTTACTATACACTTATTTTTTATGTATGTTCATGTATGAATGATAAACTTCAATTAAAAAGTAAAAAAAAAAAGATCAGTAGAAAAATAGATGGCAAAGAGAAAAGTATCAGTGAACATGAAGAAGAAAAAATATCAAATGTTTGAAACAGGATGTAACCTCAAAAGAAAATGAAATGTATCTCATGAACCTGTGGAATTAAAACAGAAGATATGAGATTTATATCATCAGAGCAATGAAATGAGAGGAGAAAGAGAGCTAAAAAGTTTTCAAAGGAATCTGACTTCTTCCTAAATTTGCATAAGACATTAAGACAATAGATTCAAATAGGTTAATGAAGCCTGAACAGGATAATGCCAACAGGAATTCTCATAAAGAAAAATACAAATCAATCTTGTGGATAATGAAATATTGAAAGCAGTGAGAGAGAAACAAAACCTTAGGTAGTCTAAAAAAATTCTCATACCTGCAAGTTTCTCTTTAGAAACCATGGAGCTTGCAAGAAGTGGCTTAACACTTCTCAAGTGCTTAAATTAAAGAAATGTAAACTCAGAGTCCTATGAATGCTGAAGCTAACCTTCAGCAAGTGGGAAATATCAAGACTATCAATTGAAGAAAATCATGGGAATTTCTCAACAGCAAACTACAATAACAGAGTAGATAAATGAAATTCTTTAAACCAAGCATTAACAATAAAGAACAGGAAGACGGGGAAGAAGGAAGACCAAGATACTCTAATATGGGTCAACAAAATATAATTTCCTTCTCTTCTTGAGTTTCTAAGTATAATAGACAATAAAGCAAAAATTACAGCACTTCCTGGCATTGTTCTAAATGTATGGAGAGGAGATATTTAAAAATACTACTTTTTAAGATTTTAACTAAATTAATTGTCTGAGGTTTTGCTTAACAAGTGTTTAGGATGCATTTTTGCTAAAGAAAAGGAGAATATTTTGTCCTAAAGTAAATAAACTGTTGCAGAATTAGAAATAAGAAAGTATAGGAAAAATCCCAAATAGATAAAGAAAGCTGTAGAAGGTTTGTAGAAATGAATTTTGGTTGTCATGGGCAATGCTCCCTAAGATTTGATAGGTTTATACATGAGATATTTTAAGTGCTTTCATAGCAAAATTTATTAAAACAAAAACTATAATTTGGTTTTCTCTCTGTTAAAATGATCAAATTTTCTTGGAATATTGGCCTTCTCTTAGTGAAAAGTCATTAAAGTCTTCCATAACCATCTGAGAAATCTGCCTAGAAGATAAAGATAATTTGTCTCATAAGAATAATATCCAGGGAAGCAGCTGTGGCTCAATCAGTAGGGCTCCCGTTTACCATATGGGAGGCCCCAGGTTCGGTTCCCGGGGCCTCCTGGTGAAGGCAAGCCCGCCCGCACGGCGTGGTTAGCTGACCCAGCGAGCACAAACAGCAAGGGGGGGATAAATGAATAAATAAAATCTTTAAAAAAAAAAAAAAAAAAAGAATAATATCCTCATTGTTACTTATACTGATGTCATCAACTTTTACTGTTAAAGAGAACAAGTATTCTTAATATTTAAAATATCTAAATTTTAGTTTCATTTGTTGTGTAATCATGTTACCTCCTAGATCTATTTTTCAAATATTTTATTGTCACTTTGGTTAAATGTGTAACCAATTATTGTTTATCAGTGACCTATAACCCTATTTAGCCAAGTTATCAAACCTCCTAGACTTTTTGAAATGTTGCCTCAACAAAATTGTACCCTAAATTATATGTTTTCTTTATTTCAAAGTGCCTTTGGGATTTTTCAGATATTCCACAGAAAACTGAAAAGAATTTGCTCTTTCACCATGTAAAAACAGATATAGTTGGGTTGATTTGATATGTTATGGGTTGCATGAGAAGTGTAGAATTAAAAAGGATTTTCTAAATTTTTGGTTAAATTTGTAGAGATGAAATGTTATAAATATTCATAGATTATATAACATTCTTAGAGATTTGACAGAATTTGAATTGTCCATGGCATGTACTGATATTATTAGAAAATAGTATAACGTCATTGGTCAATAAATTTATTCTTTAAAAGAAGTTAATTCCAAAAAAACAACCAAATTTCCTTGTCAATTACATTGTATTGCTCTGGTGCTTCTGAGAAAGTGCTTGCAATCAGCAATAGATCAGAACTTCATTTTCACCACAAAAAGTGGAGAAATTTGAATGAGAATAAAGATGAGTCTGTAAAGAATATGCCACCTGTCAATTAACAAAACACTTGTAAAATGTAAAATTGGAATAGGCTCAAATACCTCAACTGGAAGAGCCAATTTGAACATCTTCAAATGAACTTTATATAGCCACTCCCTCCTATGGAATAAGAATATGCCCTTGTTTTTTCTGTTTATTTTCTCTGAATTGATAGACTTTTCCTTTACACAGGATAATGCCCTCACAGTACCTAAAAAATAATAATTATAAAAATCTATCAGTTCTCTGAGCTTCTTGCAGGCGAACATCACCCTTTGGTTCTGTTTACTGGGCTTTCCTAACAGCATGGCCCCCAAACACCAGTCTTCACTCCTGCCTCAAATGAAGAAAGCAAAACTGCTTCCTGCCCCAGGCCAGAGGAGACACTGGGCCACTCTGGACTTGCCAAAAGGAGAAAAAGAACAGCAGGAAGCAATTGAACATATTGATGAAGTACAAAATGAAATAGACAGACTTAATGAACAAGCCAGTGAGGAGATTTTGAAAGTAGAACAGAAATATAATAAACTCCGCCAACCATTCTTTCAGAAGAGGTCAGAATTGATTGCCAAAATCCCAAATTTTTGGGTAACAACATTTGTCAACTATTCACAAGTGTTTGCATTGCTTGGAGAGGAGGATGAAGAGGCGCTGCATTATTTGACCAGAGTTGAAGTGACAGAATTTGAAGATATTAAATCAGGTTACAGAATAGATTTTTATTTTGATGAAAATCCTTACTTTGAAAATAAAGTTCTCTCCAAAGAATTTCATCTGAATGAGAGTGGTGATCCATCCTCAAAGTCAACTGAAATTAAATGGAAATCTGGAAAGGACTTGATGAAACGTTCAAGTCAAACACAGACTAAAGCCAGCCGGAAGAGGCAGCATGAAGAACCAGAAAGCTTCTTCATCTGGTTTACTGACCATTCTGATGCAGGTGCAGATGAGTTAGGAGAGGTCATCAAAGATGATATTTGGCCAAATCCATTACAGTATTGTTTGGTTCCTGATATAGATAATGAAGAAGGGGAAGGAGAAGAAGATGATGATGATGATGATGAAGAAGGATTGGAAGATATTGATGAAGAAGGGGATAAGGATGAAGGGGAAGAAGATGAAGATGATGATGAGGGAAAGGAAGGCAAGGAGGATGAAGGAGAAGATGACTAATGAACACTGATGGATTCAAACCTTCCCTTTTTAATTTTCTCCAGTCCCTGGGAGCAAGTTGCAGTCTTTTATTTTATTTTTTTTTCTTTTTCGCTCTTGTGCTCAGTCACCCTGTTTTTGAGGTCTCTTTTCTCTCCTTTAAACCATGATTCTCAACTTATTTGGGGGGAAATATCTTGAGCAGAATGCAGTGGGAAAATAATCTCTACCCTTTTCTGTTCCAAATTCATTTTTCCCCCTTCCTGTCTCAACAAAAAACATTATAGAATCAACAGACCACCGTGCTCTGTGGGAAAAAAGAAAAACCTTCTGCCCTTCGCTCTGCTGGAAGCTGAAGGGTGCTAGGCCCCTGTGTTGTAGTGCATGGAATTCTAGCTTTTTTCCTCCTTTCTCTGTATATTGGCCTCAGATATTACACTGTGTCTCTATAAGAATATGGACAGTTAGCATTTACCAACATGTATCTGTCTACTTTCTCTTGTTTAAAAAAAGAAAAAGAAAAAAAAAAACTAAAAAAAATGAGGTTATAGAAGGTCAGCAAAGGGTGGGTTTGAGCTGTATGGGTGGGTTAAGTGGGCATTTTGACAACATGGCTTCTCCTTTGGCATGTTTAATTGTGATGTTTAACGGACATCCTTGCAGTTTAAGATGACACTTTTAAAATAAATTCTCTCCTAATGAGGAAAAAAAAATCTATTAAACTTTATTTTTCCCACCTGGGAATTTCTGCTATTCTCTCAAGTGATAGGTACACCCAATTTCCTAGGAATGTAATTAAGGAACTTTACAAGAACTAACCCATCAACAAAATGTTTCACTGTCTGTACAGTCTTCAATTGTGAGGAAAGATAGAAAGAACAAATATGTAATAAAACTTACATTAGCTAAATATCTGAATTCTTCTCTCTACATAAGCTTAAGCTTCTCCCTTTCCATTTTATATCCTTTATATATGATATAGCCCTTTAGGAAAACTCTAGCTACCCCCTCATGTAATCATAAAAGAAGACCATGAGGCTTCTCCTAAATTTACCAGACTTCAATTTCTTACAATGAGTAATGGCTAATTGTTAGGTACTAATTGCATATACCCAGTTCTGCCATTCACATATAGACTGCCTTACCTGAGATACTTCCAAGCAGATTCCATATATAATTCCAGTCATATGAATAGATAGAATAAATAAATTCATAGAGACAGGAAGTAGAGCACAATTTATGAGACAAAGCAAAGGAAGGGTGCATGGGTATTGAATATATAATGAGAAAAGTGGATCCATATGGATAACAGGAAAATTCTGGTAATGGATGGTGGTGATGGTAGTACAATATTGTGAACATGCTAAATCCCACTGTATTGTATGCTTGGGAGGGGTTGAATTGAGAAAGTATATATATTTACACAGACATATATATGTTTTCACAATTAAAAAAAGAGAGACCTAAAGAGACAATTAGCAGCAAGATGGTGTTAGTGTAGGAGGGCGCACACTGCAAGCTCCCAGGGCAAGGCGGATTGTGGAGGGGGTCCTGCCCGGGGGTCTGTGCTGTGCACGTGTGGAGTGAGAAGCTTGGGACATCTGTCTGCGCGGATCAATGGCGTGGACCGAACGGTGGAGATTCATGAGTTTTGAGGCTGCCGGTGGAGGTTGGCACAGGCGGCTGAGCCCCGTGGTTAGGGAAAAAAAAATAAAATGGCCATTTGGAGCCACGGGCGGGGTGAAAAAGTTTTATTTTCTGGGTATCTGGCTGCCTGGCGCCCCTTGGATCTTGTGTGAACAGAGCAAACGAGCTAATCAGCACCCAGTGAACCGGAGGGGGGATTTTGGTCAGGGAATGCAGATGATTTCCCTAGCCACCCAGGGATAAGACCTGGGCCGCTGCAGAGCCAGGAGGAAGGGACACTTCCCAAAAAAGGGAGGGTTCTGTTGGAAGACAGGGAAGGGTATTTTATATTTTTAGACATCGATCTGGCTGCCTGCACCACCCCATAGCTTTGGGGAGCAGATAAGCCGACCTGAAGCAGCATCAGGCTGAGAGCAGACGTGAATCTGCACTCAAACTGATTTAATGGGCAGCCCGGTGACGCTGGAGCTCGGCGCCAGAAGGAGTGGAATCCGCCATCTTTAGCACTCCTCACTGACTAACATCAGAGCTTCAGCTAATCTGGGGAGGCTGGAAAGTGGGACGTGCTTGATTAATTTCCACGGGCCCAGCTAGGGTCCCTTCCGTAAGGGGGTTGGTCTAGAGGAGGAATTATTTTGGGTCCTGCATTTGGCTAAAAAAAAAAAAACAAAAAACAGTGAGGTCACCTCAACAAATGAAAAATAAATTCTTTTTAAATTTAGTTTAATAGCTAAAAGCTGCTTCAGGACCTGCATATAGAACCCTGTGGGGAAATTCATTGATAAACACAAGTAGGCAGGAAGGATCCACGTGGACCCTAGAGGAATCATTGATCCTCCTTAGCTCTGTTTGACTGCTTGCCTGTGTGGATATTTGGTTTCTCTCTGTTACTTTCTGGTCTATTGCTATTATTCCAATTTTCCTCCCCCCTTCCTTTTTCCTTCTATTTTTTTTTTAAATAGGTGCTGCCAGCCGGTCGCTTATTTGCTGGGCTTCTTATTCAGTAATTTCCCACTCGCTGTATATATTGATTCTGTATTACAAACTATCGCTTATCCTTTCTGCATATTGCTGCCTTCTGTTTTCTGTTGTGGCTCTTAGAGACAACACTTTTTCATAGGCCCACAACTTAAGGGTATCAATTTCTATCCCATCTATTTTGTTTTCTTCTTCTTCTTTTTTCCTTTTTTTTTGTTAGTATTAACTTTTTCCTTTCAGACCTTTCTCTACTATTTCTCTCCCTCCTCATAATTCTGGCCTTCTAAATCACTATATATATCTATTCCTCCATTTCTTTTCCCAGTCCATTCTAGGAACTCCATATTTTTTCCTAGTACTCTACACTGCCTACACAATTTAAATATTCATCTCATTAAGTCTCATTTTGCCCCTCTTCTAACTTTTATCAATATTTCTATTATCCTTCTGCCTTCCTTACATCTTTTGATTCCTCTGGCCCTAACCTTTTGCCTTCAAGGGAACATAGAAAGAAGCAAGGAAATAAAATAAGAAGAAAAACTGCCAAAGAGAAAACTTAACTCACAGGCAGATCCAACAGCTAAATAAAATTCTAGAGCATAGAGAAAAGCTAATCAACTGAAAAAACCCATCAAGATAATATGATGACCAGAGGGCAAGAGAAAAATACAAATGACTCTGAGAAACTGGAAAACATGGACCAGTCCAGTGCACAAAATAAAAACCAGGAAGCAATGCAGTACATCGAACAACTAATCAAAGCTATCCAAACAAATATCATGGACCAACTTAAAGAACTGAAGGAAGAGATTAAGGGTATAAAGAAGACACTGGGAAAACATACTGAAGAAATAGCTAACACACCTAAAAAGGTAATGGATATGATGGTGAACAAAGACACAATGAAATGAAAAGACGCTGGACTGACATGGCAGCGGAATTGAACAGGCAGAGGAAAGAATTAGTGATATGGAAGAAAATACAGTTGAAATCAAAGAGATTGTAGAAAAGATAGACAAAAAGATAGAAAAAATCCAGTATGGTCTCAGGGAATTAACCGATAATGCAAGACATGTAAACATACGCATTATGGGCATCCCAGAAGGAGAAGAGAAGGGAAAGGGAACAGAAGGAGTGTTGAAGGAAGTTATGGCTGAAAACTTCCCAACTCTATTGAGAGAGATGGATGTGCAGATCCAGGAAGCACAGCACACCCCAAATAGTATAAATCCCAACAGGCCAACTCCAAGACATATACTTGTCAAATTGTCCAATGCTCAAGTCAAAGAGAAAATACTCAAGGCAGCAAGAGAAAAGAGAACCATCACATACAAGGGAAGCACAATAAAATTAAGTGCTGATTTCTCAACTGAAGCCATGGAGGCAAGAAGACAGTGGTATGACATAGTCAAAACACTAAAAAAAAAAAAAAAAACTTCCAGCCACGAATTCTCTATCCAGCAAAATTGGCATTCAAAAATGATAGAGAGTTCAAAATATTCACAGATAAACAGCAATTAAGAGAATATGTCAAGAAGAAACCAGCACTTCAAGAAATACTAAAGGAATCTCTACAAGTTGAAACAAAAAAACAAAGGAGAGAGAGTTGGAGGAGAGTTTAAAAACAACTGAAAACTCAAAAAGAGAAACAAAACAACATATGACATACATTAACCCAAAGAAAAAATGACTGAAGTAAGAAAGTCATTACGAGTAATAACACTGAAAGTTAATGGATTAAATTCACCAATCAAAAGACACAGATTGGCAGAATGGATAAGAAAATATGATCCATCTATATGCTGTCTACAAGAAACCCACCTTCGGCCCAGGGATTCAAGGAGGCTGAAAGTGAATGGCTGGAAAACCATTTTACAAGCTAACAATAGCCAAAAAAGGGCAGGAGTAGCTATTCTAATATCAGACAAAATAGACTTTAAATGCAAATCTATAGTAAGAGACAAAGATGGACACTACATATTAGTAAAAGGAGTAATCTCTCAAGAAGAGAGAACAATCATCAACATTTACGCACCTAATCGAGGTGCCTCAAAATACGTGCGGCAAACTCTGGAAAAACTAAGAGGAGAAATAAATTCTTCTACAATTATAGCAGGGGACTTCAACACACCACTATCATCATTAGACACAACATCTAGGCAGAGAATCAATAAAGAAACAAAGACACTGAACAATACATTAGAAGATTTGGACTTAATAGTCATATACAGAACACTACACCCAAATACAGCGGTATTTACATTCTTCTCCAGTGCACATGGAACATACCCAAAATAGACCACATGCTAGGCCACAAAACAACACTCAATGAATTCAGAAAGACTGAGATTATACAAAGTAATTTCTCTGACCACAACGGAATGAAGTTGGAAATCAATAAGGGCCAGAGAAACAGGTTAGGCACAAGGATATGGAAGTTAAACAACACACTCTTAGACAAACAGTGGGTCAAAGAGGAAATTTCAAAAGAAATCAGTAACTACCTTGAAACTAATGAAAACAACACAACATATCAAAACCTATGGGATGCAGCGAAAGCAGTCCTGAGAGGAAAGTTCATAGCCATAAATTCATATATTAAAAAAGAAGAAAGAGCTAAAATTGAAGACCTAACTGCACACTTGGAGGAATGGGAAAAACAACAACAAACTAAACCTAAAGGAAGTAGAAAGCAGGAAATAACCAAGATTAGAGCAGAACTAAATGAAAGAGAGAATAAGAAAGCATTGGAAACAATAAAAAAAAACAAAAGGTGGTTCTTCGAGAATATCAACAAAATTGACAAACCCTTAGCCAGACTAACAAAGAAAAAGAGAGAACAGATGCAAATACATAAAATAAGGAATGAGCAAGGTCATATCACTACTGACCCCACAGAAATAAAGAGAATCATAAGAGGATACTTTGAAAAATTATATGCCAACAAGAATGACAATTTAGAGGAAATGGACAAGTTTCTAGAAACCCACAAAAAGCTGACATTGATGAAAGAAGCAATAGATGAACTCAACAGCCCAATTACAAGTAAAGAGATAGCCTCAGTCATTAAAAACCTCCTAAACTAAGAAGTGTCCAGGAAAAGATTGCTTCACAGCTGAATTCTACCAAACATTCCGGAAAGAGCTAACACCAATTCTACTTAAGCTCTTCCAAAAAATAGAAGTAGAAGGAATATTACCTAACTCATTCTATGATGCCAACATTACCCTAATACCAAAACCAAATAAAGATACCACAAGAAAGGAAAATTACAGACCAATTTCTCTAATGAACCTAGATGCAAAAATCCTTAACAAAATACTTGCTAATCGCATTCAACAACATATCAAAAGGATTATACACCATGACCAAGTGGGTTTCATCCCAGGTATGCAAGAATGGTTCAATATAAGAAAATCAATCAATATAATACACCGCATAAACTAACTGAAAGAAAAAAATCGCAAAATCATCTCTATAGATGCAGAAAAAGCATTCGACAAAATACAGCACTCTTTCCTCATAAAAACACTACAAAAAATAGGAATAGATAGAAACTTTATGAAAATGATAAAGGGTATATATGAAAAACCCACAACTAACAACATTTTCAACGGTGAAATCCTAAAAGCCTTCCCTCTGAGATCGGGAACAAGACAAGGATGCCCACTATCACCACTCCTATTTAACACTGTCTTAGAAGTACTTGCACGAGCACTGAGACAAGAAAAGAACATAAAAGGCATCCAGATTGGAAAAGTAGAAGTAAAAATTTCATTATTTGCAGATGACATGATCCTATACATAGAAAGCCCTGAGAAATCGACAACAAGGCTTCTATAACTTATAAAGGAGTTCAGTCATGTTGCAGGCTATAAGATCAACGCTCAAAAATCAGTAGCATTTCTGTACACCAATAACCAGCAAACTGAGGAGGAAAGCAGGAAAAAAAATACCATTTACAATAGTAAACAAAAGAATCAAATACCTAGAAATAAATTTAACTAAAGATGTAAAGGACTTATATACAGAAAACTACACAACACTGTTAAAGGAAATCAAAGAAGACTTAAATAAATGGAAAAATATTCCCTGTTCATGGATGGGAAGACTAAACATCATCAAGATGTCTATCCTACCCAAACTAATCTACAGATTTAATGCAATCCCAATAAAAGTCAACACTATATTTTTTAAGGAACTGGAAAAACTAACCACAAAATATATTTGGAGAGGCAAGAGGCCCCGAATTGCCAAAGATATATTGAAAAAGAAAAATGAAGTTGGAGGTATCACATTACCTGACTTTAAAACATACTACAAAGCTACAGTGATCAAAACTGCGTGGTATTGGCACAAGGATAGACCTACTGACCAATGGAACTGGATTGAGAGTTCTGATATAGATCCTCGCATATACAGTCATCTGATATTTGACAAGGCCATGAAACCCACTCAGTTGGGATAGAGTGGCCTCTTTAACAAGTGGTGCTTGGAGAACTGGTTATCCATATCCAAAAGAAGGAGAGAAGAATACCAACTCACACCTTATACAAAAATCAACTCAAGATGGATCAAAGATCTAAATATAAGAGCCAAAACCATAAAAACTTGGAAGATAATGTAGGGAAGCATCTACAGGACCTTGTAATAGGAAATGGTTTCATGAACTTCACAGCCAAAGCACGAGCAGCAAGAGAAAACATTGATAAATGGGATCTCCTCAAAATTAAAAACTTCTGCACCTCTAAGGATGTTATTAAGAAAATAAAAAGGCAAGCTACCCAATGGGAAAAAATATTCGGCAACCATATATCTGATAGGAGCCTAATATCCTGCATATATAATGAAATCCTTCACCTCGAAAATAAAAGGACAAATAACCCATATAAAAAATGGTCAAGTGAACTGGAAAGACACTTCACCAAGGAAGAAATAGAAATGGCTAAAAAGCAAATGAAAAAATGCTCAACATCACTTGCTATCAGGGAAATGCAAATCAAAACTACAATGAGATACCATCTTACACCCATCAGAATGGCAGCTATTAAAAAAACAGGAGACACTAAATGTTGGAGAGGATGTGGAAGAATAGGAACCCTCATCCACTGCTCATGGGACTGCGGGATGGTCCAGCCACTGTGGAGGACAGTTTGGCGGTTCCTCAGAAAACTAGCAATAGATCTTCCGTATGATCCAGCAATTCCACTGCTGGGTATATACCCAGAAGAACTGAAAACAAAAACACAAACAGATATATGCACACCAATGTTCATAGCGGCATTGTTCACCATTGCCAAAAGTTGGAATCAGCCCCGGTGCCCATCAACAGACGAATGGATAAGCAAAATGTGGCACATACATACAATGGAATATTACTCAGCTGTAAGAAGGAACAAAGTGCTAACACATGAAATAACGTGGATGAATCTTGAAGACCTTATGTTGAGTGAAGCAAGCCAGGCACTGAAGGATGAACAGTATATGACCTCACTGATCTGAACTGAGGAAAGTGAGCAGCCTCTGATAACCATTGTCTGAAAGATAGGTTAACAAACGAGAGTAAGAGAAGAGCAGGCTTTGAGCCGTCACCCATATGGACATGATCTATGGTAAAGGGATAGTGTGTGGTTGCATGTTGGGGGATGGGGCAGATGGGTGGTGGTGTTCCTGGGTTTGGTGGTGGAGCCCTGGGGGGTGAGTGGATTAGGAAGGGCTGGTTCAAATCCCCAGGGCATGTAACTTTGAATCTTGACATTCCACAGGTTGGGAGAGGGGGGTATCATGGGCACTGGGGGGCTGGAGAAGGGAACAGTCAAGATCTAATGGGTTGTTTGGTGGTCATGGGGAAGGTTTTTCATTACCTTACAGTAATGGACACAGGACATGGTAAATATCATCAAAATTATTAAACTGTATCATCAAAATTGTAAACTATACTGTAAATCACTGACAATGTTTAGTTGCTATATTTTGCTATCTGCATAACAGTTATAACAATGCTAAAAACCAAAAAAAAAGGGGGGGAGTTAATATGGGGTGGGGAAGGGGGGTGGTTTGGTATCTGGGAGTCTTCGGCACTCCATGTGTGACTTTGCTGTGACCTAAAACTTCTTTGAGGATTAAATGAAAAGTTGGGTGACAATGGGGACTGAGAGGAGGAAGGTGTCATGGCACACCAGAGATCCGATAGCGCAGTGATAAAGGGAAGGAAAAACGGGAAAGAGGAAAAGAGAAAGGAGAAATAAAATGAATATATATATTTAAAGGCATTTCCTTTGCTTTTTTTGCCCATTTTTTGAATGTCCCAATCCACTAATTATATTTTCTTTTCTTTTTTTCTTTGTTTGATTATTTGTTTTTTTTTTCCTTCTCTCTTTTTTTTTTCCCCTGAGTTTCCTTGTGTTTGTCTCTTGCATGTAAGCTTATCACACTTGTTTCTTTTTCCTAGTAAGTGTATTTGATTATTTTATGGACTAAATGTTCATGGAGGATTTGGATCACAGAAGTCTTACAATGGTTACTGTGGGGGATTATTGAGGGTGTGTCTGGGAGGGTTTCATGGGGATTGGTTCATCGGAATATACATGAAAGATATACAAAATCATTTAAAGAATCGGGGGTTGGGGTATGGTCACAATGGGTGGTTAATCACACAATAAATGAGGGAATCTGAATTCCTAGCCTGGAGAGCTCTGCCACAGTCTCCAAGGGAGCAGCAATCGTCCTCTGAGTGTAGGGATAGTGCCTGTCAAAATAGGATGACCCACTGATGTGTTTTTTTTCATTGATGACTACCCTTGTGAGTCTTTGCTCTTGTAAATGAGACTTAGCCTGCAGTTTTGGGGTGTCTAAGGGTTGCCACCTGAGAGCGTCCTTGTTGCTCAAATGTGGCCTTTCTCTAAGCCAAACTCAGCATATGATTGCATTACCTTCTCCCCCAACGTGGGACATGACTCCTGGGGATGAGCCTCCCTGGCAATGAGGGATTAATACCAAGTGCCAACTGGCAACACAACTGGAAAAAGACCTTGAATAAAAGGGGGAAATGGTAAAGACAAATGAGTTCAAGTGGCTAAGAGACTTCAAAGAGAGTCGGGAGTTCATCCCAGAGGTAACGCTTACGCACACCTCAGTAGGAGCTCATAGAACATCTAAGTGCCTATCACCCCACTCAGAGGGGTTCCTGAGAGCTCCAGAGACACCCTGGTCTTATATAAGGGGGGATAGCCCCAGAGACTGATGCCTTATCAGTGGGTTCTATTTTGGAATCTGTGCTCCTGAGAGTGACAGAATTAGACTCAAATAAGTCCTCCCTGCACATGGTTCACCAGTCCCTTCTATTCAAACCTATATGTGATGCTGGAGTTTTTAGGTATACTTCCAGAGACTTGAGCCTCCCGCCTACCTATGTGCCAGGTGTGCATGAAATCTAGGTGGAGCTGCTACTCCTACCCTACAGCTCAATGGACTCATCCAAGTCACCTGGTGAGGAGACAACAATGGGCAATGGCCATCCCAGGGAATGGAGAGGGCCTGTATCTGCAGGCAGGATCATCCCACCCACCATATCCATGAGATATAAGCCCTCTCTCACTTGGAGTTGGAGTGTACATCACTATCCCAGTCCCCTCAGGATTGGGGGAAGAACTATGGACTAGAGTGGACTTGATGGTATTCTCTTGATCACATATGGTGATTCTAGCAATGCAAGAAATTATATCAATGAGGTGGAGCCAGTGGCCACTTGATACTTTTGGGGTAGGGAGGGGATGATCAGTTGAAATACAAGGGCTTCTTTGGGATTTGGAGGTTGTCCTGAGTACTGTTGTGGCAATGGATGTAGGCCATTTTAAATCAGCACACACCACTCAGAACTGAGTGGGAGAGAGTGTGGTCTACAGTGTGAACTGTGGTCTATGGTTGGTGGCAAGGCTCCAGGATGTGTAAGTTCATTGAGGGTGGTGGGCCACACTGTGGGAGATGTTTGTGTGGGATGTGGTGGGAGGTGTGGGCGGTGGGCAACATGGGAATCCCAGTGGATTCTGTGTAGTATTTTGTGTAATCTAAGCACCTCTTAAAATATATGTATATATATATAAATAACATTTTTGTAAGCAAATGCACATATATGCATATATATTTATATATCATTTTGCAAAAGTTTGTATCTATTGTGAGAATTTTGATTTTTACCCATAATAAAAAATAAATAAATAAAAAAAATAAAAATAAAAGAGACAATTAAATGAGATATATGAACCTGGTTGAAACTAATAATGGAGGAGAAATTGGCCAAAAAGATATTATTGAGACACATGAAAAAATTGTAATATAATGTGTATATTTTACATCTATGTTAAATTTTCTAAACTTGGTAATGCTACTCAAGTTGGTTACCAAGGTGAATAACCTTGTTCTTAGAGCATATACATGAAAGTATTATATGTTTAAAGAGCATTATGCATACAACCTACCCTCAAATGTTTATAAAATAGATAAATTTCTAGACACATGAACAGTTGATAGATAGATGATGATAGATAGATGATAGATAGAGAGAGAGATAGATAGAGAGATGAAAGATAGATGATAGATAGATAGATAGATAGATAGATAGATAGATAGATAGATAGATAGA